>VKKT01002716.1:2678-16802 GCA_008038995.1 Haliotis laevigata | reverse complement strand
TTTTTGGTGGAGTCCGGAAAATTTTCAAATATAAGAAAGCTGTTGGGCATTAGTAAATTTCTTTTTTTTTCTCTCATGTTTTTATTCCCAGAATTCTGTTTACAGACTTTACCTCAGTAGTACAGTACAGGTAGCTTCTTAGTATGCAAGTACAGTGTTTCTCTGATCTCATTGTCAAATAACATGCTGTTCACAAATATGTAAAAAACGGTCAAAAACTAAGCATGTATATGAAGTGTTACATGTTCACTGATTTTTCCTCTGTAGTACACAGTACAATACAAATAGTTTCATTGTACACAAGTACAGTGTTTCCTTTGTCGCTCAATGTAACATCATGCTGTTCACAAATATGCAAAATGGTCAACTAAGCATGTACGTGAAGTATTACATGTTTACAGACTTTATCTCAGTAGTACAATACAGTACAATACAGGTAACCTCATAGTACATAAATATGTAAAATGGTCAAACTAAGCATGTATATGAAGTGTTACATGTTTACAGATTTTACCTCAGTAGTACAGTACAGTACAGTTAGGCTCCTAGTACACAAGTACAGTGTTTCCTTGATCATATTAGTAAATGATAAACATGTGTACTATTTATATTTATGTGGCAATTTTGTACAATGATTAAATTTGCAATTCATCGGTCCGTTTCTGACTCAAACGGACTGTAGTTTCTGGTCAGAGTGAAGAACATGACCTCTCCATTACAGGTCAATGTAAATGCCCATACTCTATACTGACTTTCACACTGGACAGTGGTCAGCACTATGGATAATGGTGCCCCCTGGCGTCCCCCCTCTGACCTCTGTTCCCAGGACGACTGACCAGCGTCCGATATCTCGACCCGTCCGACATCGAGACAAGTGGGAGATATTGCAGCCAGGATGATGCTCACACAGGCGATATCAAATTACAGTTCATGCATGAATACGAACTTACCTCATGACGGAATATTGCTGTAAAAACGTATATAAACGTTGACTATTCAGGATTATTTTCTAAGAATTACATGCATTATTTATGTCCGTTTGAAATATAATTATTCATTGACTGAAATTTTTTTTCTAAAGTGATGCTAATGTGTATTTTATATTTGGGTTCCACTGATTGAGCCTAGCGGCAGAAAAACGTTAACGACATAAACAAAATGTGATGCATGTTGCACAAATCAATATGTACTCACCGCTGATTCAGCCTTTTATCAATATTGACATATGAGGAGGGAATAACCGTCATATCAACGTAAACCGGGATCAAAACTCTCATTATCCTGATATTGATCTTTATATTATCACAGTGGCATACGCAGATTCGGTACCAATTCTGTCTATTTGCCATCGTAGTGACACAGTTGATGATGTAATGGTCGTTCATGTCATTGTGGAGGGCTGGAGTGGTATTCTGGTTGATGATGGCCATTGACAACGCCCATCAGAGGCGCCATGATTTGTTCGCCTGACTGGGTGATTATCTGTACATTGTTGTGCTTGTCAGATACCGAGGTTCCAGAGTCAGACTGTTCTGACATAGAACTCGAAAGAAAAACATGTAACCAGGATAGGCTTGAAGAACAAGCAGAAACTTATGCAAGGAATTAAGGTATTTATAGCTTTCAGTATAAAAAGGCATGGAACCAGGAACAAATGTAATGTCTTTTGGAGGCATGTAAATGTTTAGTGGTAAGGATATGGAAGGTATTTAGTCGGTCAAAACAGGAACAGATTTAGTAGGTGAGATTCGGGATCATATTTAGTCTCTGTCAGAACAAGAACATACTCAGTCTCTGTCAGGATCAGATTTGTTTCTGTCAGGTCAGGATCAGATTTAGTTTCTGTCAGGTCAGAATCAGATTAAGTTTCTGTCAGGTAAGGATCAGATATATTCTTTGTCAGGTCAGGGTCAGATTCAGTTTCCGTCAGGTCAGGATCAGATTTAGTCTGTGTCAGGTCAGGATCAGATTTAGCCCATGTCAGGTCAGGATTCAGTTTGTCAGAACCAGGACCATACATGTAGACTGTCGCTGTAGCTGAACCGGTTATGCGGACATAGTACACCAGAAACTGGACATGTTGACGTTCATACAGAAATTCTGCAAGGTTACTCGTTGGACAAGGGTAGTAACGAAACTCTCCGTAAGGCAACGTTCTGCAAGGGTCTCTTCATAAAGTGAATCTAGACAAGGTACATTCTCCATTATGGATGTATACGCGTGGGGTCTCTCTAAAAGGCGATGTCCATCAGGAGAATTACAATGAGGTGAACTTTTTTGAAGCTAGATGAAGGACGCTTTCAGAAGGAGACTCTCGATGAATCTCCGTAAGAGGCAATCTCCGTGAGGGGACTCTCCGTAAAAAAATATATTTAAGGACACACAGACAGTTCACACAAATGTAAAAAATCCACCCAAAGAAGCCATAATTTTGCAATCAATCAATCACTTGCTTTGCTGATTGGGGACTGTAAAGCTAAGACCATGACATCGAGCTAGCCAGAGGACTTGTTCAGCTATCAACATGTGGAGGTCATCATATGGTAACGGGTCGTTATGAGCCTGGTGCTCTCCTCTAAGTAAGATATCAGTCACGAGACATCTACATCGTCACGACCTGGGTTCTCTGATAACGTGTACACACACTGACGGAAATTTACATTTTACATGACCACAGTGCTGTGAGGTTAACATGACGTGTATAGTTGTTGAATCACTACAAGCTAACGGCGCCAATCTGTGACGTCAGCTTTTATGGTCATGCATACTTATTTCGGATATTACCATAGTGGCAAAACTTTAAACAATGCATGTAGTTAAAAGTGATCACAGTCTTACAATTAGTATATGCAATATTTCAGCAAAAAGGAGAATTTTAAATCAATATTCAAAGTCGTAATATTTTTGGTTCATCCGTCAAGCATGGAATTAATACTAAACTTATATGAGGAATCCAGTTCATATATATTCCTTTGACAAGCACAAGCGGTCAGGGCTAGAGAAGATGATGATGTAATGGTCAGACAGACAAGAGCAATCAATACAGTAGTGGTCACTGAATCAGCTGATCACAGCCATTACCTGATATTTTCACCTGCCTCAGGTGTGTCAGACTGGTTTGACTTTAACCTTTACATCAAACTAAGCAGTCAGGGTATTCTTGGAGATCATCCAGACAAACACAACTAAATCAACGTCTATTGGGATAATGACGTCAGTCAACCCCACACAGTCAGGTAATACTTCACTGTCACGCGACATGTTTAAGTCCACTGACGGTCAGAAACGTATTCAAGTAATCAAGATAATCTTCGATATTAAGAACGCATCACCCAATTGGAAAAGAACCCGCGCCAAATCCTTTCCGCAATTATAAAAGTATCTTCTAAAGTCGAGGCCATTGCACAATTATCATATCATAAACATTGGCTTTGAGTAACAACCAAATAGTAGTTTTACCACGTCCCTTTCCCGACCTACCAGTGTCATCCGACACAAACACATGCAAGGGCAGGTCAATTCACAGGTGGTTCAGTTAAGTAATTTACTTCAACTCTTAGACATCCATAATGGTTCACCAAAGCTGATTTCATTCTGCAGGTCACACAGATAATTGGGTTACAAACTAAACGACACAATCCTGTTCAAATCGCACAGATATATCCAGGTATAGCACAAAAAACATGCGAAATACATCCGAGCGTTTCATCATCACAAACCGTCACGCGACATGGTCAAGTCCAGTACCCATGCGAGTGGTGAAATATACTGAACCGCGAAAGAAACCTCATACCGATAGATGTTTCTTAAAGCTCACACTTTAATTCACTCTAACTAACAATCAAAACGGAGGATTGAGTTCGAACGTGAAAATTATGGTTAACACATTTGCTTGAATCACATTTAGAGTTCACACAAGCAAAATCACCAAAAATGATACCATTAAGATACCCGATACTCAATATCGTGTGTGGCATCGATGAAAACGTTGCATCGTCTGTACATGGAATGAATTAGCCGGTTTATCAAGACCATAGACTCTTGGGTTCATACAAAATGCCTGATCGACTCCAGCCGCAGTTGTCGGCCTTTGTTGGAGGTCATTCAGCCTTCTTTTAATCTTGGATGCCATGTTGTCTTAGGAAGTCCAATGTTGCTCTGGCAGTGTTGGCACGAGCGTTGTCTTGCTGGAAGATGTGATTTCTGTGACGTCCAAAATGTGGTGCAAAATGGGATCTTAAGATTTGGTCCATACGGCGAACAGCTGTCACAACATTTCCACGTCCTGGACCGAGAATCTGGAACACCACGGTGCCAACTCTCTGGTTCAGACCGATTGTACCCCACACCACGATGCTTGGACTACCCCACAATACACTTATTGAAAACAGTTCCCCACGCCTTCGCCATACTCTCACTTTACTATTGGCTGTCCCAACACAATATCGGCTTTCATCAGAAAAAAAGCACAGTAACGCCAGTTCGATGCTGAGTTGCCCATTGCAGTCGCTGTTTGCGGTGACTAGTGGTGGGGACAGGGCCATGATATGGTCTGTGACAGCAGAGGTTTCTTCCGCGCAAACGTGGACGCACTGTATCGGCATTAATGGGTCTGTTGTGTGTCCCAATGGTCTGCCGTCGCTCTGGTGAAGCGATCCTGCAGATGGTTGCGCACAATCTGTCGGTCTTGACGTTGTGGTGTTACTGAAGGTCGCCAACGTGTACTGCTATGACGGTCTTGGATGCTGTTAATGGTCTGATACCGCTCCTGCAGTAGGTAGATTGTCCTAATATGAACATTAAAATGACTGACTACCGTCCGTGCAGTCTGGTCAAATTGCAATGGTCCCAAGGCTTGGTTCCTCTGATCTATCGTAAGTTGAACCCCCTGAATCACATCAAACGCATCATTTATCAGATTTCGCAAAGGCTATTACCAATAATTCCATAATAAACCTTTTCGGTAGTTAAGTAACAGTGGTTTTGTATCCGGTACAACCTAGTCGTACCTTAACCTGTTAAGTACATTTCGAAATGTCATCTATCAAATAAGTTATCTTGAGCAATGTTTCAGCAAACCAGTCTGGTTGAGAGTTAGACATAGAATGTTTACGAGGCCATCTGAAAGCAGTATATTCCAAATTGCCCAGCTGTAAGTAGATAACTCCATACACATTCAACAACTGCTGTCATTAAATGGGGAACCAAAATTGATTGATTTCAGACACAAATAAAGTACTGGTAATAAATGATGTAATATACACGAAATGAAGGTAATGTTAGGTCTCTAGAACTAGTGTTCGCACTCAGTGTAAGGGACGATACAGAAATGTCGATGTCGTTGATGCGGTAGATGTCGTATAGCGATAACGTTGATGATGTAGAAAACGATGACCTAACTGATGTTATAGTAGATTAAGAGTAGTTGATGTAGACGATGATATAGGCAATTGTGTAGACGAATTTGAAGGTGATGTTGAGGTGATGTATGATACGAAAATCTATGAACAATTAGGACGAATATGGGATTCGAACCACAAATAAGCATTGACTATTGTTATGTGAAAGAGACGAGGTTCCACACAGCGAATCTTCCTGCCTTCGACCATTACGAAACTACTGTCAAGACGCATCAAACAAAAGCATGATGGAGTCAGGTGACATTGAGACCATTCGATCCACAATTCAGTTTTTTCTCACAACAAGGGACGAAGGCGTTAACGTGTAACACCCTTCACAGCAGGCACGCATATCTGCGACAGCGTAGTGAAGATAGCCTCAATGTCGGAACCAAGCTATCCATTCATAATTTCTTCAAAAGAGCTCCAAGGTAGCAAACTAAATGGAATAAAAAAAAACAAGACATCATGTTATAAGCGGTCTGCTGATCCACGAGACTAAGGAATCATCCACCGACCTTTTGATAAATATATTAACGAAAACATCCCCTTCCAGAGCATTCAGAAGCAGCTCCAGGACACACACCCAGCTGAACAGAAGACGTGTATTTCGTGTCAAGTCTTTTTGAAGCTGTAACTGATGAAGTGTCCGCCCTTCCCAGAAGCCCTGTCATCATCCGGGCACTGCCACAGTCCGGGGTTATTTGCGGCCATGATGGTAGCTGCATCATTGTCCTAGCGGGGAATGAAGATAGATGACATCAATTGTCTGTATTCTTGTTGTTTGAAGATGCAGGATGAGATGAACCGTTTAACCGTTTCACTGCTAAGTTTCAATCACAAAACGGTTACAAGTGGTGTTTTTGCTTTCAATCTAAGACATTTATATACTTTTCTTGGCAGCTAACTTGCATTCTCAAAGGCTTTGGTCAAACAATAATTTGATATCGGGTCACAATTTGTTAGAGTTTGACTCTGTGTTGAGTGATCGTCAACATGTGACCCCCGTGATTCTGTCACGTAGGTGCCTTTGTCGTATTATACCAGTCACTTGTGACAGGTCACTAGTAGAGTAAACGTATCCTTATGTGTGCGTGCGAGTGAGCTAGGTTTTCAGAATTCCAGTGACGGCACAACATGACAGGAAAGCCCAGAGTGGTGCAGGCAGGATTGTCGGAGCCCTAGATAACTGGCCCTCCCGTGCCGCGTGTTAGTTTTACGCCTCTTTTTGCAATATTCCAGCAATGTTCCAGCGGGGGACATTAGAAATGGTTTTCGCACATTGTACCTAGGTTAGGAATCGAATCCGGGTCTTCGCTTTGACCACTAGGCTACCCCACCACCCCACCGCGTGTTAAAGCGCGTGTGAGCTTGTACTGGTCTTATACTGACTTTATAGTGAGCCTACAGCGATACCATACGACAGTCTAGTATAGATGCCCAACCTAGACCCAAGGTATCACCTGACGTGACCACTTATGAAAGCAATATCGGATATTGTTAAAAGGATAACAGGTACCTTCCTTTAACGACTGTTGTTATGTGGTCCGTGGATTCGAACCCTTCACCTTCCGTTTTATCCATTAAACCATGAAAGCAGTGCACATGACCTGAAGGGGGGAAAGGCGTCAAATCATGGACTATACGATTAGTTTGTTGACTATATGAGTATTCTGTTGACAATATGAGCATTGTTTTGACTATGTATTTTGTTGACAACATGAATAGTTTGTTGACGATATATGTATATTTCTGGCAATATAAGTATTGTTTTGACTATGTATTTTCTTGACTATGTGAGTATTTGGCTGTAAATATGAGTATGTGTTGACAATGTGAATATTTTGTGGGCAATATTCGTTGCAAGTAGAGTACATTTCACCTGAGACATATTCAATAGTATACATGCATACGGGGCTGCATGATTACGGTGTCCCTGAGGCTGTGTCCTTCTCCTCCTGAGTTGTCTCCCTTGTAAGCGTGATTCCGAATTTAGATTGCTAGGATGAACATTTCAAATGCTATTGCCCACAAATAGTACCTGGTCTATATGATGTCCAGATAAGTATATTGTTCATCATCACTCCTGTTTGCTGAGATAGAATTAGGATTGTCAAGCAGTGGAATACCACCGAGGTCTGATCCGGCCTCCAACCGCTAATAGCCATCGTAATGCTTACACTATGTAAGCTCCAGATCTACTGACATACGCCAGTCTTAGTGTTAGGATCCTTGATGTTTGTTGGGGGCTAATACCTAAATGGGTACTAAATGTCTCTGTAAAGCTGGTGTTGACGTATAAGGTCTTACTCTGCATGGTTAACAAGCTCAAGTACAGATCATGTGGGATTTGTGTACTTAGCCATAGGTTTTACTCATGACGGAACATTTTCTTAACTCAGTTCATATGTATTGTTTGACAAGTTAAATTTCATTGACTAAAGAATAGGGTTTATGTATTCTCAATAAAATAGTTCAGTAGGGTAAAATACAAAATCTTTAACCAGCTTCCTCACTTAAACAAAACAGGAGGATTTATAAAGACGTTTTCTACAACAGAAAGCGGCTTAACAGGAATGTTTTCAAACTTGATGACAGTACAAGGCAGAGTAGTGGCTCACCGAGGGTTTCCCGAATGTTTCCAAGATAAGGTTTTCGGTATAACATAACAATCATGGGAATCCATTTCCACAATAAACAGCCAACACATGTCAGCACATTTCAGAGCGATACTTTGACAGACCACAGCAGGTAAAGACGCAAAGACTCCGTCAAGTCCATCATTCTCCAATCAAACTGTTTAATGACACATGCAAACATTGCTGAATAATGAACCAAAATTGTATCTTTGATACAGTTCCCATGGTAACCACGTAATACGTTTGAACCGTACAAGCACATATTTCTAATAATACTAAAGCGATCATGCACAAAATTCAGTTTCATTAAAATACAGTTTTCAAGAGAGATGGAAAATATCAGCAAATATTTGCACGTGTGAATATCGTTGAGTCGGGTTTGGCAGCCCTAACACAATTTGTTATATGATAAACGTATTAATGGTCTTTTACATTGACTGTTAGATTGTTGCATTATATACCGACAGGCAGCAGTATGACCAGTATAACCGGCGAGCTCCAGGCAGGGAAACAACAATTGTCATCTTCAACGTCTTTTCGAATAACGCGTACGGGGGTCGAACCACCGACCTCCCGTTCTCTGGGCAGAAGCTCTATCTACTGGACCACGGTGGCAATCAGGAGACAACGGGATGTTCCGGACCTATTCTATACAGCGTCCTGCCTGATTTTAATTCTCAATTACTCAAACAAAGAAAAAGATATCGCTTCATTCTGTCATACAAATCGAGAAAGAATTCGAAATTCGCATGAGTGATTTTAAGAAATATGTTTGGACCAAATAAACCAGTGACTGAAAGCATGAGCCCCGATCGTCACCTCAGCAGAGGGTGATCCCTTCTTCCGTCAGTCCACTCTAACTTATCTCAAATTCATTTCATCACAAGCTGTTGATACCACCAAAGACCTCCCAACAGGTGGCAGACGTATGGTATCGAGCTGTTTGTTTTACAGATCAATATAATCCAAATAAGGCGTTAACAATCACGATTGAACATAACTTGACATTTCTGATTCCACTGACGTCTAAGCCCAGGAAGACTGGCCAGCATCCCTCCCCACGATCCACGTGACATCCAAGGGGAGACAACTACAAGTGTCAGAACCATCTATTGACGCCTTCAGTGGATGAACTGGAGCACCAACAGACTCAGCTATACAAACCAATAAAAAATCAAATGCGGAAGGGTCAGTGTTCAGAATTATCATGGCTGATCAGCGTCCGAACCACCGATACTGAACCAAGAGAGACAAGCTCATTGACAGGTTTTCTGATCCTGGCTTGATATTGGTTCAGATCGAATTGTGCTGGCGGAAAGATTCGAGTGTTCCGTAAGTTCTTTTGAGTACTACACATTTAATTTATAAAGTTTAAACTGAATAAATACATTCTCTTCTTAATATACTCGTTTATCAAAGTAATATTTGATTTAAGATTTATTTCTACTGAAGCGAATTAATATCCCCTTGCATATATGTAAATCGATCGACAGCTAAGGCCCGATTG
This sequence comes from Haliotis laevigata, assembly GCA_008038995.1. NCBI lineage: Eukaryota > Metazoa > Mollusca > Gastropoda > Lepetellida > Haliotidae > Haliotis > Haliotis laevigata. The sequence goes on along the minus strand of VKKT01002716.1, from coordinate 7,257 downwards.
CCTCTTAGCCTATTAATCATCAGTATCGATGATCTCACTTGAAACTCAGGAAGTACACATCAACGTCATTGTACAGTTACATTAGGATTTTACATAAGCACGACATACTGCTGCATTTGGTATCACAGTGACGGTGATGATGATGACGTAATGGCCGTTCACGCCGTTGGAGGAAGGCGAGGCGAGCGGAGCCAGGAGAGATAAGGAGAGACATAATACCTATGTGGGGAATCGAACCCGGGTCGTCGACGTGAGCGAACGCTTTAACCACTAGGCTATCCCGGAGGCCGTTTTTCATCTCAACGTGGCTTTACCCGTTAGAATTGCTAGTAAACTTAAATCGTAAAGCTGAGTGATAGAGATCGGGGGGATGACAGTGGAATGGTTGACGGGACAGATTGTGCCATCATCCATGTAGATTCGACATTGCTGATGCTATCAACCACCAGCCTGGAGCCATGTTCGATCCCAGGCCGACTGTGATATCAGGATACAAACGAACATCCATTCACTACTTATTTATTAGCCCTGTTTCATTCCGATCTTGAATACATGTTGTTGAAAGTCAGCCTGTGTTATCACTGAGAGGTGAGGTAACAGGGGACCGTGTCTGAATAAATAACCCGTAGCTTCTCTGTTGATCAGGTGGCTGGTCCTAGCAGTGGTGCTATGGTAACGCCATCATGGTACAGGTGAAAAAAAGACCCCGTAGTCAAACCGTGGCTTTACTACACTCGGTCCGGATGCAGACGAAGCTCATATCGATCAGCTTCCGAAGACTATTTTTCTTAGGTAAAAGATAATAGAAAAAAACAGGTTCCTTGGCCTGGAGGCTGAGTAGGCATCAATATCCTGGTTCAGAATGGCTTTAGTCGGAATAAAAACAAACTATCTTGCCTTTAAAGATACCACTCGGATACCAGATGTTTATCCATGTTCAGAATCGAACCAGGTGTTTCGGTATGTCCAGTGAAGGCAATGACCACTGGGCTGAATCTACCCACTGACGGTCTTTAGAAGGGAACTAGACTTCCCATTTAATGAGAATTCTGTGAATATATGTGCATTGGTTCTGGATATTTGATACTATCACATATTTCAGGCGCCATTAAACTGGATTCAAAAAGAACATTTTAATCGTTTTTATACAAACAATCGAAGTGGCATTATTAGATTTTTATTCACATGCCACATTTACATGCGAAACGTCTATTCATTACAGACTGAAGCTCCTGTTTTAAGTGTAACCTGAACCGTTAGTTAAACAACCTCTGCAACCTGAAGGAAACAAATAAACAGATCGATATCACTGAAATGACATCCCTTTAAAAACAATATGGAATTACCATCGCACCAGATCCGGGTCTTCAGTAACCCATGCTTGTCGTAAGAGGCAACTAACTGGATCAGGTGGTGGGCTCGCTGACTTGGTTTGCACGTGTCATCGTTTTCCAATTGTGTAGATCGATGTTCATGCTGTTGATCACTGGACTCACCATATCTATAGATAGTCATCATATACTTGAATATTACTAAACAGCGTTAAACAGCAAACAAATAAACAAAACAATCGCATCAAGACGAAAATTGCTCAACTCAGAATTTATTGTCAGTGAATATAATTCAGTATCCCGACACATAGTTCTGATAGAAATGGCCATGCAAACGGCCTTGCGAACCTATTATTTGCCTCCTCCTGCTTTCAACGTCGTTGATGTAGTTATTGAAGACGTTACTGATGGAGTCAGATCGAATCGACTGGAATTTGTGGACATGATCATATATCACTGTTCCAGTCGATGGTGCTTCCAATGAAGATGGAAGACTGATACTCACTCATCAGAGTTCTTGAACTAAGAAAGGTTGATTTGTTGCAGCCATTATCTGTATATTGGAACTCAAACAATTCTAATTGAGTCTCCGTCTTGGATGCTGAGTGACGAACGCCAGCGTGTGCTTCCTGAAACATTGACCGAGGATCCAACATGGCGGAAACAACAATGGGTGTTCGAACTGGCTGAAGTTTAGACCATTAACATCTAGGATATTATCTTTATATATATTTTACATAATTGAACATTCTTTATTCGCTTTCTCAATAGCAATTTGATTTCATTTCATCTTATCTAATGTGCGTATATCGATGTTCATGATGTCAGCCACTGGATTGTTTTGTTGAGAGTAGTCTAGACTATCACATAGCTGGACTCTCCCTCAGTATCCACTGTATCAACTTGGTGATGGCTAAACACACACACGTTAAGCAATATTCTACCATGACTTCAGTAAAAACTGGATTGTGATTGGTTAATCAAAGTCATTCAGGTTTTATACCTCTGATTTTCCAACACAGTATGTTTATCTCCTAATTAAAACAAAACGCCTCAATTAAAACCCAAGGTAAGGTAAGATAGGCAAAACGGACTAATGAAGAGCCAAATTGTAGTCGGTGTTTTGCCTAACCAATTCCAGGGGGATTTGGGTTAGAACTGACCCCTACCACATACAATGGTCAAAACAGGAGTCTTACTGTGTGGGGTCATCAGGCTCGGTGATTGGGTGGATTCCGTGTCACGGTGACCTGTAACGGTGCTCACAATATCAACCACCGGATTATCTGGTCAAGAGTCAGTTATTTACAGGTTACTGCGGCATTGCTTGACAAGTGACTACTAAGATGCGTTTATTTAGACAGAGTGTAAACTGCCGAGACATATATTTCACTACCGATCCTCTGGGAGAGTATTTCAGGAATGCCAGTGCCAGTATATTGGATATGGGCCAGCGTCTTTGGAAATACCTTGACACCACTCCACGAATAATCCTCGGTGAGAACAAGGTATTTGTAAGACGACGCGGATCGATTTGGATTATACTTACATCAAACCCGCGCAGACACTACTTGGTTAAAGTACTGCCAGTCTCAACTAAATGGAATTGAGACCTAGTTCTAATGTCCTCGTCAGACACACGTACAGACGTAATGTTCACCATTTGTCTCTAGCAGTTAATGACAGTATGAAGACAAGATCTGTATGTTCTGTGGGACGAGAAGAATGCAGCCAGTACAACGACGTGGTTTCCAGGAACCGGTCACTGTGACAATAGAACAGCAACTCTATCCTTAGTTTTAGAAAGTAAACTGCAAAGTAATTGCTTTTGAAAATGATTTTAAATATATTTAAGATCTTTTTAAAATATATTTTTCAGTTGAACCTAAACTAAGTAACCAGATCCAAAACTATGGTTTTCATTTCATTTGCATTAAGAAAATACAATACCGCTTTATTGCTTTTGCAGTAGCTATATCACGTGGGCATTTGGTAACTTTGCGTACTTCTACCAATCAATCTTTATTTATAGTACAGAAGTCGCCGTAGGCCTATAGTGCATTTAACATACAGTAGCCGAGGGTGCAATATAATAGAATATATAGTAAATAATATAACTTCTGTAACGCAGAGGATCTCATAGCCATGGCATGGTATATATACTTTGCGAGATATTTTGTTGCTGTGTGATTTTGGGATGCCATGAGGGTATAGAATTTGTCTTTTCAGGGGTTCAAGTAGAAATATTTCTTTATGTATTCTTTTCTGATATTTGCATACCATGGACAAACAAGCAAGAAATGATATTCATCTTCTACCTCCTGATAAGTACAATATGTACACAATCGTTTTTCCCGTGGTATCCCTAAATGCCTACCTTTTTCTATTAGAAGATCATGGGAACTACATCTGAAACGGGCTAATGCTGTTCTGAATTTCTTAACATTAATGTCTAGACGATATTTTTCTGTACGAATGAATGCTTTAAAACAGAAAATAATGGTTTAACTTGGTGAATCAAGAATCTCTGAAGTTAAACGACTTATCGAATTCATTCGATTCATAGGTAGCACAAAAACTCTCCTCGTTCCCTGTGGAGGTTGAAAATAGTTCCTTGAAATGAGAAAAACAATCTTCGATTGGTATATTGTTTTGTGAATAACAATTTGTGTTCAGCCCTTTAAGAGTGGCCCAAAACTGTTTAGAATCGCGTAAACAATGTTCGAGTTTTACCTGCTTCCCTTTGAAAAAGTTCGCTTTCTTTTCTCTGCATTCACTATTACATGTATATTCATTTCTAGTAATATTGTATTCGTGTAAGGAGTTATTATCCTTTTTTCTCCTAAAACTGTTTAATATTTACATCGTTCCTTTTTTAGGAGCTCACATTCATGGTCAAACCACTGTTGTCTAAACTTATTAGGAGAACACACTCTAAGCATATCACTTGCTGCCGTTCACAAGGCCTCTGACATGTAGTTAATACTTTTGTCTATATCGTGTAGCACTTCGTCGACAGCTTTTTCTAATAAAGAAACACAGTTTCTCCTCAACAAGTTTGACATAAATTGGTCAGCTTTATCGTTGGCCCAGACAAATTTGAAAGCAATCTTATTACTATGAGGTTGCACGGGCTCATTCTGTACAGGGGCGGCGAGGTAACCTAGTGGTTAAAGCGTTGGCCCCTCACGCAGAAGACCCGGGTTCGATTCCCCACATGGGCACAATGTGTGAAGCCCATTTCTGGT
>VKKT01002715.1:125008-136567 GCA_008038995.1 Haliotis laevigata | reverse complement strand
TTGCTGGAATATTGCTAAAAGCGGCGTAAAATCCAACTCACTCACTCATTAAAGTTAACTTGGTGAGGGTCAGGTTCTGCAATACATCTACAGGAAAGCTGCAGTAGTGTTCTGTGAGAAGTCTACAGAGGAGTTCCAGACAACTGGTAGTCAAGGATACCAGATTAATTTGTAATTACAGACTACCTGACTTATCCATTGAATGCTGAATGCATTGAATGTCCCTTGTGGCAGCATAGAACAGAGAATTAGTGGTACTTGAACAGACTGACCATTAATCATTCAAGAATTAATCCTCCCTGTATATTGGAGTTCCTATGGTTACTTACATATGACCTGACAACTGATTTTTGCATGAATGTGGACATTTACACATTCCCCTGCAATGCAGTGGCGTGTTATGTTTAGGTTTTTATCATGGTACATGTATATGAGTGAGTGAGTGAGTGAGTTTGGCAATATTTCAGCAATATCACAGTTGGGGACACCAGAAATAGGCTTCACACATTGTACCTATGTGGGGATTTGAACCCAGGTTTTCAGGTCGATGAGCGGACAATTTAACCATTACTGGGCACTAGATTATCCCACCGCCCCCTTATATCTATGCATAGATTGACATTAAGATCATTACTCATATGTATAAATGTTCATTTCTATTTAAAAAATTCTCATGATCCTTTCAATAGTTACTGCCATAAATATTGAAGTAATTATCTTCAAACGACACTGAATGTTCCAAATTGTAACTTGCACAGTAATGTGTTTTCTTCCAGTTGTCCTGAGTTAATTTATATTCACAGTGAATAAGAAAAAGATATAATTTGAATATCTAAAAATGCCCCTATTCTGTCAATGCCAGAGTATTTGTGAATATGTTGCATTCCACAGGATTACATTGCATATTGATCAGGGTGACAACACAATGTGTTGTGTGGGCTCTTTATTCTTGATTAGAGAGTAGGGGGCCAGTAAGAACATACAGATTGATTTCCCAACCTGCGTCATGTCACATGCAGCCATTGGATTTGAGGCAGTGTCTCTGCTGTCTAAACCCTGCTTTCAAATACTTGCCACTTCTTATGAGGCTGTACTGTTATTCGATTGCAGATTTATTGATCAAAGCTGTTATAACGTGACATTTTGGTGGTGTGAATAGTGAAGACATTAGCAGGGATCTGTGTGCTCTGTGACTTTGTTTGCTGATAGGGTGGTAATATTACTTATGAATTTGTATGATATTGAGTTGGGTTTTTTTAGTGTTGACAGATCTCTAGCTTCTAAATATTCAATTTGGCTGATATGGCATTCAGGAGATAATTTGTTGGTTGATCTTTTGGACAGGAATGAAGATATTTTCCATTTGTTTGGATAAAAAATACTGTATCATATTTAAAGTGAATGATTTAGTATTCAATAAAAAGAAGTCTATAGTGATTTATTCATGCAATTAAATTATGACAATACATCTGTGTCAGATAGTGCCAGTATTAGTTCACTGGTACTGGTGTTAGATCTGCAGAACATTTTCTTATATTCAGTATGAAAATGGTACTAATCCTTCATGTGGAAATGGAAATGTCGAGCTCAAACCTTTACTGTCAATACTGCACCTGTTTCTTGATATATCTGTTCCATTATTTTGAGCATCATAAAATATAAACTAAAATAATGAGAAAAAGACTAATTTTTGTCAAATAAATGTGGGTACAACTAGCCTTGTACTGGTATCGTAAAATACTTTTAGCAAAGATTGTATGTGAACATCCAGACATTTGATAGTGAACCAGGCAGATAATGGTCAAACACAACACCAATAATGACTTCATTTGGCCAAATAGGATTGGACTTGTCATGCATTTCATTGAATGTCATGAATGATCAGTGCAACTACACACTGGTTTTAGAAGCCAAAAGGGACACAAGATCTGAATAAAATAAGTCCCCTGTCAAGATATTACAAATGCTGCTTAAAAGTAAACTCACTCACTCACTCATCCTAACAAAAGATATGATTGTCCACTGCCCTTTAGTCTGTTGATCTGAATCAAGAATGTTTAGCTGTAGGGTATACCAAGGACCCCAACTGGACCTGTCTGGACCCATCTAACCTGACTGATCGTTGTTTCAGGGAGATGATGCTGACTGCATGTACTTCATAGAGGATGGAGAAGTACGAATAGCAGCACTGAACAAGGTGAACTTTCAGTCCATTTTATCACCTCTTCTTTTCATTAGCTTTGTCTTATCCAGATTCCGTAGACAGATTTCACTCCAAAATAGTTCAAACCAGCTTCAGTTTATTATTTTATGGGATGTTCTAGAAAACAAATTTCAGTTTTGCTGCGCATTTGCACCTAATTCATTTTGGTTGGTTGTTTTCTATTCTGATATTTAAAGAAATTTGTAGTTATTATTGTGTTTTTTTTAGTGATGTTGAAAAACTCACTAATCCTGTCATTTTTCTTTGTATTATTTGACCACCACTTTTCCAACCAGTACATCATGTTTACATTGTACCAACTAGTTAGGTAGTACCTTCCATTGCTCCTCTAGACAAGATGTAGTTAGACAATGAAACTAGGATATCTGGGTCTTTGGGTAGAGATTTTCAAAATTTCATTAACCGGCAATTTTCAGAAAGATATAGTTTTCTCACAGTTTTATTAGCAATTATGATGATAGTTTAAAATGACAGGGATTTCAGAAGATTTGCATCTTGTGTGTGTGCTACTGATGATTAGTTGCATGGCCACTTACTGATGCTCACTGACTCACTATAAAACATTGACAAACTTCATAGATAATATGTGCCCATGATCATTGAAAACATGTTAAAATGTAGAAAATGTTTTGAAATAGCTTCCTAGCTCACCTGACCAAAAACATGCTATGTTTGAACTGTAACTGTTGCATATTCCAGGTTTCTTATTGTTCAACATCTTAATGTAAATTCAAAATGGTTGCCAGGAGGCCATCTTTGATTATTTCACTGTACTAATGAAAAGGACAAAATATTGAACTTCTCAATCAACGCTGTTGATTCGAAGATGAACAAATGTAGTTCAGTGATAATTTGTAATTTGGGAAATCAAAACTAGGACCATCTTCGCAATAATGAGACTTATCCTCCATTTTAAATAACATGGCTTGATAAGATTTGATCAGCTGTCCAATCCAATCCTAAAGGCAAAACACACAACAGTATCTTTTGAAAACTCAGTGATTTTTATACAAAGGATGCCAGTGTCACTGTGCTTTCTCAGTTGTAGTCTTTCATTATTCTATTAGCCAACTAACTAATGAGGGTAGGAGAGACATGAATAATAAGTTTAGTAATGTTTATTCTGAGTAGTTCCTTTGAATGGGAAGACAACTACAGTTAGTATAATTTGTAAGTGGCTCATTGTTTCCTATTCCAAGTTAGATATGAATATTTGTACTTATGTGGTGAGACCAACTGTTAGTTAATTATCAGAATTTCAAATGGCTGCAATTTCAGACTTTGATTGGATCAAAGTATTAAAGCACCAAAGTATTAGAGTAGCAAGTAAAGTATGAGTAGATCTATGAGCCAGGTGAGATGAATGTATAACATGTAACAGTTTTCTATTTCTATTTAGATAATATTACTTGTATTTCACATCTTACTAAGAAAATACACAAGTTGATGATCATGTATGTTTAATGGTACCAGTGGTGTACTGATAATCTCGATTAATGTGTTTAAAGATGATGCATACCGGTACCTCTCCCAGCTAATCATGTTTACCTATTTTTGTAGAAAATGTTAGATTGTAGTGCTGTAAGATTATTTTGATTGTTATATCTGTTATTTTCAATGAAACCAGTCTAAAGTCTGAGTGTAGTAAAATTCTGTTTGGTCTATTAAACCCAAGTCATACATATTGTGACACCTGGTGACAGAAAGCTGTGTTTGACTCCTGAGAGTTTCTAGGTCTTTGACCCTGTCCCATACTTTGCTTGTATACTCCCCAGGGAGTTCAGCACGAAATCAAGTGCTAACTGATCCAGTGACAGGAATCGTAATTAGATCTGCTGTGGTCTAAATTGTAAATTGTTACAAATTCATAATATGACAAACTGCACTAAAAATGATGCTTATTTGAGTTGAGACATATCCAGTCTTGTGGACTCAAAAGATTTTTCTGTGATGCTGAAACAACATGCAGACCATCTTAACTGATGTTCCATACCAAGTAAAGTTCTTTCCCAACAGTTACATAACACACATGCATCTTGAATGTTGACTTACCTTGTTTAACATGTTGACTAAAAAACTAAACTCATTTTGTTCATGTAGGATGATAGCATTGAGAGCGACACACCCCTTGAGGTACAATCCACATTAACATTAGTCGGTCTTTGTGTTGTTATTAAACCCTGTTTGAACCTTACCACCATTGCTGTGCTCTTCAGCTGTGTCTTATAGCATCTTACCATTAAACCCAAATCTTCCTTAATAGTATTAATACCTCAACATAGTTCAGATCAGGAAAACACTGGGACCCTATCCACAAAACGTCCGTAGCACTATACCTTTCGTAAGCCTATGATAAAGTATACAGTTACGATAGGTCGTAACCTTATAAACGCTTTGTGGATCGGAGCCCTGATCTCTTTTCTATGAATTAGTTAGATGTATAATTACTTCAGACTCAATAATCCTTGTATATAAGATTACTCTGACTAGGATGTGCCTGTCTTTCCATGCTGTAAGCATGTTTCTGTAGTTGAAATATTTTCATTTCCTTCACACATGTCACAACCACTATTTCCATTACGTTTATTTTTCTGTTATAAGCTTTGGAATGAAAAAAGTGTTAGTGTGGTGGAGAATGCACCTGACTTTTGTGATTTATGTCTTTCTAACTAAGTTTTGCTTTATGCACATATTGTATGCTGTTTTCCACAATAATTTCATTCTCTGTACATATTATGCTTCTATGTAGTTATTGATGACTTGCACCCCTAATTTGTAGTGCCATTTGCAGTGGTTGGCTTCTGCCTTCACAGTACCATTAAGATAGATATGTTCTGGTAGGGATGGCTATTGATAAAGATCGTAGAGATTGATGATCACTAAATGAATATCAGTTGATTATCGATAATTATATTTTAGAAGTTTTTTCAGCAAAAATGACTCAAAAATCTGAAAGAAATCAACATATGTCACACCACTGGTGAGTGGTGACATATTTAAACTTGATATTTAGACTTGCATTATTACAAGTAAACATTGTCTTGTCTGAGTAAATTTAAATGCAATTTCATCACAATAGTTTAAGTATGATATTATCAGTAACACAATTTTCATATCGATAATCATTTATAATTCTTCCCGTCAACAGATTTCAGATTGTCAGTCTTTATAGCCAGCCCTATTTTCTGGGTTTACAAACTTTTAAAGATTACCTTTGATTTGGCTGTAATGATAAAATTTACTCTTTTTAAAAAAAAATTGAAAATATGTTTAGTGAATGACTAATTTCAAATATGGAAATATTATTTAATATCTTATTTTTAAGATATGATTAGTGTTATGTGTTCAAAGGTATGATGCTTTCAGCAGGAAGGTTGTTTGTCATGCCATCATGTCGTAAGTGTCTGTTTATAGAGTGACGAGAACGGAAAGGAAATTGAGCTGACCCGATGCCGAAAAGGAGACTACTTTGGAGGTGATTACTAAAGCAGTTATTACTCTTTGTCCAGCTGTTCATCTTTATCGTTTGCATTTTTGCCATCTTCATTATAAGACTTGCCAGGTCGGTTGGGTAACCTAGTGGTTAAACCGATCACTCGTCACGCCGAAAACCCGGGTTCGATTCCCCACATGTGTACAGTGTGTGAAGCCCATTTCTTGTGTCCTCCGCCATGATATTGCTGGAATATTGCTAAAAGTGGTGTAAAAACAAACTTGCTCACTATAAGGCTTGCCAGACTGAAACTTATATAAATTGTCCAGGCTGTGGTGTCAAAAGAAGATCTCACTAAAATTTGAAAATAATTTAAACTTTGTGGCCATAGTGGCCTCATTGAAAATGTCATTTCTACAGTTTTCATTGTGAAATTGTGTCATTGTTTTGTCAAGTATCAGAATATTATTTCTTCCTAAGTCAGGTGAGTTAAGAGGCATGTGGTTCTGTTTTTACGTGTTCTGAACCCAGCCCCAGTGTTCATGTATTAATGCTGTGTATGTTACTGTGTCCATGCTTACATATGGCAATCATCACAGTATGTACGCAGCACTTTGGCTGTTTTTAATGTTTTGTCACAAATGTATTAACACTTGCAGTGCAAAGGAGTTGCATTAGGAAATAAACATACTGTGTTTTGAAATTTCCTACTGTTGAGAAGATACGTCTTATTTTAGTTTGGACTTAGTGCTTCAGATTGTCTAATGATTTTTTTGTTTGAAAGTATGAGACCTGATGTATGTTTGATTAAAAAAGTGGACACAGTGTGTTTGAATGACTGTTTACAGTGTTCTAAATAAGCATTTGTCATGTTACGAGGTCAAGCCAACTTAATGTCAAAAAGGATTTAACTACTCTAATATTCAAATGACATGGATGATCTCAAGGACCCCAGATCACCATTTTATTATAGACACTTGTTAGGAATGAAAATTGTGTGAAACTGGAAGTGAATGGAATTTTAATGAATGTATTCCGTATTCCTTATGTTAATGATATTATTTATTAGGTTTGTAAACAGGATAACAGACGGATCTATGATGTTCCAAAATTGTTTTGGATCTTTAAAATGATTGTGTGCAATGTTTTGTAAATGCATCCTTTATCCAAACACCGCCTGTTTCAGAGCTTGCCCTGGTCACACACAAGCCACGAGCGGCTTCAGCGTATTCTATGGGTAAAACCAAGTGTGCAGGTCAGTGGTTCATACATTTGTCCTCATGTAGAGTAGATGAGCTAAAATTGAATTGTGATCAGTAAATTGTATTCCTGGCACTGCGGGATGAACATTTTTGAGGTGTGGTGCAAATATTACTTGTAACCTTTCATGTTTGTGAGAATGCATTGATAGTTCGAAGAATTGTAGTTGAAGGGAGGTAACTCAGTTTGCAGTATCTTGTGTCACATTACATAAAGTACGAAAGAATTTGCATCCAGTTTACAGAAACTTAGTACAATGAAGCCAGTTGTTCTACTTTATCTTATGCCTTTTTTATGTTGACAAGAATTGACCTGGAAAGTGTAAGAAACCATGTACTATTGCAAATATTCAAATAGCATGATTTAATTTTATGGAACACTTTACTTTCTGGTTTTCAGGACAGCTATATTTGTTGAACATGTTTAAGAGTTTTTATATTATAAGTAGGATTGTCAAATGCAGTTTTCTTAATTGTTTCTGTCAATGATGTGCTTGGCCAATGGATGATGGCTACTTACTGATCAATGTGGTTGATAAAAACTTCATTTATTTCAGTGCTTGATGTTGGAGCCTTTGAGCGTCTGTTGGGTCCATGTATGGATGTGATGAAACGCAACATTGACAACTACGAAGAACAGCTGGTGTCCGTGTTTGGCTCAAAGACAAACATCTCGGATCTACGTTGATGTGTCTGCTTCTCTCGCTATAGCCGCCATGTGCTGAGAACCATGATGTCAGCTTGATGGACTTCGCTCTATGCGTTGACTGTAATGTTCAGTGATTTGAGTTGTTCCAAATTTTAAGAAAAGTGTTTATGACACTGTTGTGTATACTCTTATTTTTATATTTCTAACTGTTTTATTAGAGTATTCCATGTTTTATAGATGTTCGGATAGTCAAGTTTTTGTTAAATCTATTGCAATACCATAACTGAAATATAATTTTGCACAAGTAAGCAATGATTCTCTTACTGGAGTAAAAAACTGTTTGCCTCAACCTCTACTTCTGTTGACAATGTGCAACATGACAACTTCTGCTGAACTTTCAAAAGGAGATATAGCATAGGTTAATCAAATTTATCCTGATAAGATTCTGTTCCTTTATTTGCAGTCCAGTATGTTTTTAAACATTGGGCATTAAATCTAGATCTGACCATACGAAGCAGCTGATGTTTGGACGAGTGACATGTTCTGTACACTGACCGTTTAGCAGTTTCATATTTCCTCATATTTGTACTACCTGTTTGGCCCCATTCTAGTGTAAATGTGTTCTTGGTCTGTGGTCTGTGCTTGCGACCATCGTTGGCCGGCGTGAAACAGTGTCCTCTTGATGATTCCTTGGAATTGGTGTTGATCAGATAATTGTTTGTTTCATTGGTTTCCCTGCCTTCGGCTACCCAAGTGTCAAGTTTGCACAAGTTCATTGTACATAGAACAAACGTGCAGACCCTTCATGGTTTAACGATTTTGTATCATTACATCCAAATTCACCAGTTGTAACTAGCTAGACCTCTTTGTGATATCTATCTACTCCTGAAGAAACTGACCTTACCACAAGTTTGTATTTTAACATTGATGTTAAGTATGGAACTTTAAGTTTCTGTGTATTTGTCAGTTTGAAGCATAACACTTGTTGAGTTAGTATTGTAATGATGAGATTGCTAACTTTTAACTTATGTGCTTTGTAATATTTTATCAGCTTTATACCTGTTTTTCTTTGTATGAACTGAGAGTTTTTTGTTGATGTAAACCTGCAGCTTTTGTGAGAAAGTTTGATTTGTAGAACACATCTATATTACATATCACTAGCAGTCACAGACCTGTTGGTACAGTTCACTTTAGAAATGTTAGTCAGAACAATTAGGGAATTCTGTTCACCATATTATGTCAGATTACTATGAAGGATTCATCACAATAAGCATGTCCTGAGATGTAGGAAAATTAAATGAAGTAATAGTAATTATTGAAGCAGCAAAGTCTCAAGTCATGTGAGATAAGAAATAATGTGGAAAAGGCTGGTGAAAGGACTTCAGATCAAATGTATATTCTTGAAACATTCAAATGTTTCTGTACATATGATACCATCACGTTTTATTGTCCCGGACATTTGGTCCCAGTCATTACACATTTGTTGATTTAAAATAAGCAGTTGCTATGTTTATTCCAATTCAGTTTTCTGCCAAATAAGATGCTTTACGTATTGTACCAAAGCTTTACCCTATGTCTGTGGGGATATGAAAGTTATGTCATATATGTTACAGTTTGTTTTACATGTAGAGAAATCTGTCCATCACAGCCTCTTTATTTCCTGAATACCAGTAGTGTGATTGCATACAGAATTGACGATATCAGGAACATTTATTTGCTCAAGGAACTTGTAATCCCATTTTGTTGGTGATATTGTACAACTAAGACATTAATCGTGTTGAGCACAAAGAGCTTGCCAACTGAATCTCTCATCCAGGGCTGTTTATGCTGAAGGGCATTCCAAATTTTGTCAGACTCGCCCAGGAAATATTACCCTTGGTTTAAGCAAGGGTAGGATTGTATCAGGAAAAGTTTGTACATAATGCTTCAATGTTTTATTGAAATGACTTAACTACTGCTCTGTTATTTGCCAGCAGTAGAAAACAGCCCTGATGATCTGTTCATATCTGCGGGGATGACATTTTATCCAGATTTTGTTTTGACTGCCATAGATGAGCATGTATATATGTCTAGTCTATTTAACTGTTGATACACCAGAATCTGCTTTGTTAATATAGAATGTCAAAACCTTACCAACTGACCGAAAAACCATTCTAACCAATTTTTAACCACTCAGGTTGTTTATTTTGAAACCTAAGAAATGCTATGCTGTTCTCTACTGATGATGTGTGGCATTCCGTGTTGAAACCAAACTAAAACTACAGAAATGTTGCAATTATTCCCTTGTTCTTATTGTAATCATTAAGGTTTCTCATTAACATTGTGTTAAGTTTATAGATGTTGACATGCGGTGTAGCAGGGTGTTGGTCAGCAGCTTGAGATGACCTGCCTCCCTGCTGTCTCTCCACCACATCCCAGCACGTTCACAGCAGCACCTAGCTGCCACTTGGGAAGGAAGCTCATATCCTCAGATTTGGAGTCACTGATAAACTTTCCACAAATACCTATCAGATGATATGAACAGGCCTGTTTGATACCTGTAACATTAAGTATTAAAATCTGGGTGAATGTTAATTTCCAACCTAACAGATTACACATTGGCCTAAAAATATATTCTGCCTGTTCTTTCTTACCTGACAAAATTCATTCAGTGGTATGAGATGCTTCTAGAGACTAATCTTGAGGATAAATGCTATGCTAGGTATTTTGTGTGTTGGGTTTACATGAAGCTATTGAAGCACTGGTTCGAGCTGCTCCTGTCCATCCCAAGTGTCATCTATTGTGGCAGCTGCCATGAAGATTGTTCGTTGATCTGTTGTAACCCTGGAATCCTAGTCCCGATTGGCTTTCAGTGGAGAGCTTCATGTATGCTGGAGAGTGGTAGATCAGGAATATCATCATTATATTTGAGAAATAAAGACTTCCCAGTTTAATCAAGGTTTGTCTTTTATGACACATCCAGTATCACATCAGACCTTGTCTTAGGTCACCTTGAAGATGGTTCAAGGAGTTACTATGGTTACAATGATTGTTTCATTACCCTGGACTGTTGGGATGCGTGTAAATGGATACCGAGTTACACCGGATTGCGACCAAGTTACAACCGAAAATTGGCCTCTGCTCGCCATCACTGGCAGTACGGTCGCAAGTTAGCCACAACACGGTCTCCATTGTCTCAAACATGGTCTCTTTGATCGCAGTTCAACTCCATCAGTCTCAAAGGGATTTGCGAGTGTTTTGACTGTCAAAACACTCACTAAAGATGACAGTCACAAGAGGGTCTCAATCATTGATCGTAGCACTCTCCATTAGGTTGCATTATGATCAATGATCGCAAAGTTTTAGGAGTTCCTACTAATCCTGATTGAGTTGCAACTCGATCGCTTACGACCACAACGATCGCCACAGGGCTCGAACAGCACTCTCAATGCGGTAGGAAGTCGATCACAAATGGTTGCAAGGGGATCTCAGCTGGGTCGTAGCACACTCGCTAATAAACGCGCATATAGACTCGTAAACTAGAAGTGACTGTTGATACCCGATTAAGATCTATGAGAGCGGTCGTAATCAATAAAACGGGGAAGTGTCTGTTCTCAGTTGCAAATGCTTTTTGGTGTAACCGTAAATGGCGATCAAAGGAGAGACTCCCCGCGACCCTCTGCGAGTTCGCGATCGCGATGGTCGTAACACGAAAGTAGCGGGGTTAAGGTTCGGCGTAATCATTCCCTAGTTCCCGACATCATATTCTGTTCGTGAGGGTCAACCAAATGGATCGGTTGATTGCACATAAAAATTCCATAATTTGTCACTTGTGTGAGCAAGCTTTTAAAACAATTATTTCCATTTTCGCCCAATTGAAGATTCCTATGGTTGGTTTCTCTGATTTGAAACTGTACCCCAATCTCAGGATACATGTTTCAGTAGAACCGCATAACAAAATCTATACTTGTAGTTTTTTTCCTCAGGTTGAAAGGGCGGTGAGGTAGCCTAGTGA
>VKKT01002713.1:109866-124486 GCA_008038995.1 Haliotis laevigata | reverse complement strand
TGAAGTTTATGATGATGAAGGAATGAACACAGGATGAAGTTAAAGTGAGTGAGTTTAGTTTTACGCCAAACTCAGCAATATTCTAGCTATTCGGCGGTGGTCTGTAAATAATCGAGACTGGACCAAACAATCCAGGGATTAACAGCATGAACATCGATCTAAGCAACTGGGATACGATGACATGTGTCAACACAGTCAGCGAGTCTGACCACCCAATCCCGTTAGTCACCTCTTATGACAAGCATGGGTTGCTGAAGATCAATTTTCTAACCTTCACAGCTCGGTTGGAGGTAAAGATAAAAGGTTAGAAGGATGAAGTATTAAAGGTTAGTAGGATGACATTCATGAAGATGAAAATATGCGAAAGATGAAGACTATGTCAAGCAAGCAGGGACAGGAAGCCATGTTAGAAAGGGGAGTGATGGTGAGTCTGGGTAAGTAGAAAGCTCCATTGCTCAGACAGCTAGGGACGCAAGTAAACTGTGCACAATCTCCAGTACTGCAGTCAGGTTATCAACACACTCAACATGTTAAACATTCTCCGAAATTTGAAAAACAAGCATTCTGCAATGGAAAACAGGCAAAATTAGTGTCTATTTTAATATTCATTTAATTACAGCACATGTATATAGAGGCATTTTATATAAACTCTACTGTTTTGGAAATGATAAAATCACACTGAAACAATGGTAACTCTAGTATGTGCTTACAGTCTCTTACCGACTATGGGTATTCAAGTATATAAGATGAATGAGCATGCATTATATAATGTATAAGGTTATGATTCCATCACCATAGGGAGAATATTGAACGCATACATACATATATTGAATATAAAATGTAATTTCAAGATTTTGTTTGCAATATTTTCAATATATATTTTTCAATTACAAAGTCTGAAAACATTATTCCAATTATTGATCAGTTATTCACCCTGGTATTTATTTATTTTTTTAAAAGTTATGTACTATTGGATTGACAAATTAGTTATGTATATACAATTACATAAAAAGAAGTATTTTTCAGAACATGAAACACTTCAAAGAAAGTAATTTTGGTGGATGAATAACGTGTGTTGACTCTTCAAGGGAGACAACTGTGAGTGTCCTGAGCCTCACTGGTAGTACATACCTGCTGTGACTGGGACTTAGAGTTACACTGTGGGGGATGGATTGGGGAGGGGAGAGGCTGTCTTCATCTGGGGGGCGTTGCTGGTGGTGGAATGACTGAGAAGAGATGGGAGGACGATCTTTCATATTTCCCTGAAAAACAACTGCAATGTTGTCAAAACTGTTTGAAGCGAAGGATTGGCTTGTTTCATCACCAAAACATTGTTTCACCCAAAGTTATTATGTTCAACGAACATTTTCCGCTCCATGAAATTCCACTTTAAATACAATACATGCCAACTAGTGAGCGACTCAGTGAATTTAGTTTGACGCCGCTTGTAGCAATATTCCAGCTGAGACATCAGAAATGGGCTTCACACATTGTACCCATGTGGGGAAATCGAACCGGGTCCTTGGCAAGACGAGTGAAAACCTTAAACCACTAGGCTACCCCACAGACCGAGATGCCAACTAGTTCACATGGTAACGCAATATCACATTGCCATACAATTTACAAGCTTATTGAGCTTGAGCTGCCTGGAGACAGTTAAACAAAGCTTTATATTCCATACAATAAGAGCATCCCAAAACCCCACCTGAGGGTGATGTACCGGCTGTTCACGTTGATAACGCTGCACCGGCGGCGACTGAGCTGGAGATACAATCTCTGAATCTGAAACCATCAGAAGAACTCCTTAAAATCGGCACAAACCTATCAACACCGACAAATCAAGCTCATCTTATTTCTCACACCAAATACATATCATCTCCTGTTCTATGACAGATTCAAGTTCTAATCAATGGGGTGACTCATGCATTCAAACCATTCTTTCTACGATTTTAAAAACGTTCATGCACTAACATTCAAATCCTTACAATATTGGCGCAAAGCTGCAATTTTTTCTGGATTGTCTTTAACTGAAATCCAGTGTTCTTCACATTAAATAACAGTCTCGGTAGTAATCAATAAAAATATCTACTGCATTACTATAGGTTTTTGAGACTTAATAAATGAAAATCTAATAAATAGTGATTTAAATTTGAAACACACCTAGTTCTCAGTTACAAATCATATTGTGTATTTAATGATAATGCATTCCTTGTTGGGTTATAACATGCAGTGTATAAACACAGACGGGTTGAAGACATCATTACCGTTGCCATGGCAACCGCAAAAGTTACAGAATTGTTTTAGGGTGTGTGCACTTGATATATATGGTGTGGACATGTTAAGTGTTTGTAAACAGTCACAGTACATGCAGAACAAAACACAATGCTTCCAGTTTAGATCCAGTGTTTGGCCATGCAACAGCAACTTTGACAAATGACAAATGAAATTATTATGCTCATTAGCTGAAAATGAATATGTGGGTTGAAATTAGGCAAAATAGGAAAATATTCTTCCCTGTTAACAATGTACCATGCAGCACAATATTGTACAGTGTTCTCTATAAAATTTAGTTGCATTCTCGAATTTAGTTGCAGTATCGTCAAATTAGATTGTCTTCATAGCAATAGATCACTGAAGACCATATTTACATACTGACTACTAATTCATATTTTCAGTAACCAATTCATGCACGCTCATTAATTTTCATATTTTTTCTTGCTGTTTTAATTCTTGTTAATGATCAGAACACTGTACAAAGTGTTTATTACAGCGACACTTAAAAACACTCCCGACTCGAGCACACGTGCAGTCGGATATACACAGTACCGACGTACCACTATCTGTTAAGGGGAGACTATCCTCGCTTTGTGCTGCAAACGGGGGAGAAATTGGCGAAAATGACTGTTAGTTACAAATACCACACATCGCAACACATGACTGTACATCTCACTGAAGGACAAACAACAGTGGACCAACATATATGCAGGCAGTAAAAGACTACAGTAGAAATATTTTCAGGAACAATTGCTGTCATTAAGTTCTCTCACAGCTGAGAAGACAAGTTCCATTTGTTCGAGATTTTACGAATGCTTCCAGCTACAGCTGATTTTGCACATACAATGACCTGTGTCATGGTGAGAGCTGACCGTAGGTTGTGGTTGAGTGTTCCAGCTGTATATCAGCTGTATATATCACTGCACACACAGCTGTATAAATGAATGTACATCAACCAGAATTATGGCTAATTCATCAACAATTGAATCCTGGAGTGATGTGAACACCTTGCCTTCTCCATTCACACACAAGGGGTCATTCATGTAACATAAGTATACATTTGTCATGACAATGAAGACAAGATTCTTTCACAGTGTCCCATGTCAACTGAAAGAGACATTATCCTTAAATTTTAATGAGCTGTATTTCAATAGCCCAACTCTTTACATGTAAAATCATTTACAATATTGCAAGTCGGTTGCACCAAATTGAAGAGGTCCATCTTGCTGCAGATGCTGGAATTTGGCAGTTTCCATGATGCATGTATTTGACCAAGTTGTTCCACTTGTCGATCATACAAATATACAAGATAACATTTGCAGTGACAAAGCAAGACATCTGACACCCTGACATTGTCAGTCTGACATTGCAATTATCGTGTCTCCCACAATAGTAGAGGTTTTGGATTAGCCCAAGCCGTCAAGGCTGAGTGGATGAGACCCGACTCAGTCACGAAGACAGTATATCTTATCACCCAAGTAATCTACACCTCGGTTTGACAACCTGCTCGACAACCAATGCATGTTCAATTACTATCAACAATAACTGGATTACATCTCAATTTGAGACGTCATTTGAAACATTTGTTCTTCCTCCTTCTCGAAGGGAAGTTTCCTTCCTTGTTACAACTACTAAATAATAGGGTTATGATGTTGGTCAGAACAGATTATATATCACAGGGATGGCGACAGGAAAATCTATTATTACTTGAAAACTTAATATGGTATCATTGAATTGGGTTCAGGGTTTTTCAGATTTAGATTAACAAAATTGGTCAATTTGAAATTGACGGAAATGTATGGATTCGTGGAAAATTGCCATCCCTGATATCACAATTTTGAAAGTAACCTAATTATATGACCAGGAAAACCAGATAAACTTTCCCACAAGCGTTGATCAAGATTGTGGTTGTGACGGTGCCTTTCCTTGGAAGAACTCAGTGCACCAGGATCACCAAATGAGTTCTCTTCTATCCAACAGATCTCCTTGATTCTTGTAAAAGGCAACATTGCATGGACTATTCACAATGCTGAACCCCATTGGGACGCTGTTTCACCCCAAACAAGCACTAAAGCTGCAGTGATACTAAAAGCCATGCAAAACAGAAATGAGAGTGAAACCCTGGCTGAGGGTTGTGCGACACAGAAATGAGGAAACAAAAAATGAAACATAAAACCAAAATAAGGAAACATAAAACTTTTATTACAAAATAAATAAAATGCTTGTACATATTCATGCCACATAAAACACTACAGGGAGAGAAATGCATTGCTAACACCTCGACTCTGGGATTCCACCCAAGATCTGATCGGAATAAGTTGACTGGGATTTGGATTTGGAGATTATAAGGCCATTGGGATTCAGATCCCACGGAAGACAGATCATTTCATAAAATACTAAGTCTGCATCTACCTGAGATATTAAATAAGCAGGTAATGACATTTCAAATTTGCATGACACAGATCAGCATACAAACAAAATGAAAACAAAGAACAAGTGCATGGCAACAACAAAACAATCACACAAACACCTCAAACATTGCCGTCCATGCATTCAGTTCATTCAGCACTGACACCATGCATGTCAGTCACATACACACGACACTGTTACAGACATCATGCATACAGGTACTTGTTCACTCCAACAATGTCCTAAGCTGCAGCACCATGCATACATCTACCACTGTACACTTGACACAGACATGCATACGATCACTAGCATATAACCATGATAACATAACACATGCACTATAACACTTCTGAAAACACAACACTGTCACCATGATAACACTCCTGTCAACACACTGTCACCATGGTAACAATCCTGACACCAAACTGTCACCATGGTAACACTCCTGTCACAATGGTAACAATCCTGACACCACANAATTTAGTTGCAGTATCGTCAAATTAGATTGTCTTCATAGCAATAGATCACTGAAGACCATATTTACATACTGACTACTAATTCATATTTTCAGTAACCAATTCATGCACGCTCATTAATTTTCATATTTTTTCTTGCTGTTTTAATTCTTGTTAATGATCAGAACACTGTACAAAGTGTTTATTACAGCGACACTTAAAAACACTCCCGACTCGAGCACACGTGCAGTCGGATATACACAGTACCGACGTACCACTATCTGTTAAGGGGAGACTATCCTCGCTTTGTGCTGCAAACGGGGGAGAAATTGGCGAAAATGACTGTTAGTTACAAATACCACACATCGCAACACATGACTGTACATCTCACTGAAGGACAAACAACAGTGGACCAACATATATGCAGGCAGTAAAAGACTACAGTAGAAATATTTTCAGGAACAATTGCTGTCATTAAGTTCTCTCACAGCTGAGAAGACAAGTTCCATTTGTTCGAGATTTTACGAATGCTTCCAGCTACAGCTGATTTTGCACATACAATGACCTGTGTCATGGTGAGAGCTGACCGTAGGTTGTGGTTGAGTGTTCCAGCTGTATATCAGCTGTATATATCACTGCACACACAGCTGTATAAATGAATGTACATCAACCAGAATTATGGCTAATTCATCAACAATTGAATCCTGGAGTGATGTGAACACCTTGCCTTCTCCATTCACACACAAGGGGTCATTCATGTAACATAAGTATACATTTGTCATGACAATGAAGACAAGATTCTTTCACAGTGTCCCATGTCAACTGAAAGAGACATTATCCTTAAATTTTAATGAGCTGTATTTCAATAGCCCAACTCTTTACATGTAAAATCATTTACAATATTGCAAGTCGGTTGCACCAAATTGAAGAGGTCCATCTTGCTGCAGATGCTGGAATTTGGCAGTTTCCATGATGCATGTATTTGACCAAGTTGTTCCACTTGTCGATCATACAAATATACAAGATAACATTTGCAGTGACAAAGCAAGACATCTGACACCCTGACATTGTCAGTCTGACATTGCAATTATCGTGTCTCCCACAATAGTAGAGGTTTTGGATTAGCCCAAGCCGTCAAGGCTGAGTGGATGAGACCCGACTCAGTCACGAAGACAGTATATCTTATCACCCAAGTAATCTACACCTCGGTTTGACAACCTGCTCGACAACCAATGCATGTTCAATTACTATCAACAATAACTGGATTACATCTCAATTTGAGACGTCATTTGAAACATTTGTTCTTCCTCCTTCTCGAAGGGAAGTTTCCTTCCTTGTTACAACTACTAAATAATAGGGTTATGATGTTGGTCAGAACAGATTATATATCACAGGGATGGCGACAGGAAAATCTATTATTACTTGAAAACTTAATATGGTATCATTGAATTGGGTTCAGGGTTTTTCAGATTTAGATTAACAAAATTGGTCAATTTGAAATTGACGGAAATGTATGGATTCGTGGAAAATTGCCATCCCTGATATCACAATTTTGAAAGTAACCTAATTATATGACCAGGAAAACCAGATAAACTTTCCCACAAGCGTTGATCAAGATTGTGGTTGTGACGGTGCCTTTCCTTGGAAGAACTCAGTGCACCAGGATCACCAAATGAGTTCTCTTCTATCCAACAGATCTCCTTGATTCTTGTAAAAGGCAACATTGCATGGACTATTCACAATGCTGAACCCCATTGGGACGCTGTTTCACCCCAAACAAGCACTAAAGCTGCAGTGATACTAAAAGCCATGCAAAACAGAAATGAGAGTGAAACCCTGGCTGAGGGTTGTGCGACACAGAAATGAGGAAACAAAAAATGAAACATAAAACCAAAATAAGGAAACATAAAACTTTTATTACAAAATAAATAAAATGCTTGTACATATTCATGCCACATAAAACACTACAGGGAGAGAAATGCATTGCTAACACCTCGACTCTGGGATTCCACCCAAGATCTGATCGGAATAAGTTGACTGGGATTTGGATTTGGAGATTATAAGGCCATTGGGATTCAGATCCCACGGAAGACAGATCATTTCATAAAATACTAAGTCTGCATCTACCTGAGATATTAAATAAGCAGGTAATGACATTTCAAATTTGCATGACACAGATCAGCATACAAACAAAATGAAAACAAAGAACAAGTGCATGGCAACAACAAAACAATCACACAAACACCTCAAACATTGCCGTCCATGCATTCAGTTCATTCAGCACTGACACCATGCATGTCAGTCACATACACACGACACTGTTACAGACATCATGCATACAGGTACTTGTTCACTCCAACAATGTCCTAAGCTGCAGCACCATGCATACATCTACCACTGTACACTTGACACAGACATGCATACGATCACTAGCATATAACCATGATAACATAACACATGCACTATAACACTTCTGAAAACACAACACTGTCACCATGATAACACTCCTGTCAACACACTGTCACCATGGTAACAATCCTGACACCAAACTGTCACCATGGTAACACTCCTGTCACAATGGTAACAATCCTGACACCACAATGTCACCATGGTAACACTCCTGTCAACACACTGTCACCATGGTAACACTCCTGACAACACACTGCCGCCATGCACTCCATGCATCAATCATTCCTACTACGCTACATTATGCACTGGTATGCATGAGACATCTGGCAAGAGCACCATGTAATGCTGTGAAAGCTGTACAATAACAAGTGACCCAACTTTGGGATATTCAGCATTGCTTCAAGTCCATGTAATGATACAACACATCCCTGTTCATGATAAAAGATCAGTGTAACCCAGCACCGTCCTTCTTCTATCAATCCTCAGACCTGACTCTCCTTCATGGGTGCTTTGGGAACACTGAGACTCTTCTCCAGAAGGTACTGATGCCAAGAGGCTCGTGCCCCGGTCAAAAAACTACCATCCACATCCTCATCTTCATCAGAGTTCTCATACAGAGCCTCATCACTGCAGGATTCCACGTATGACTTGTGATGGAACGATCGTGAATTGGTGCGGGGAAACCACAGAGACTGTGTTGCTCGGCTGTCAAATTCTCTAACAGGGGAAAGCATTTCGTCACTGAGGGAATTGGACAGCCTAGGGTGCACGTGGAGATACGTACCATCATACGTGGAGGATGCTGCTCGCAGTCCAACCTTCCCTGCCATGCGCTTCATTTCATTCAGTTTCTTCTCCATGTCCTTGAGCTGAAACAACATAACACCTTGGTTCAACGCTGTGCAACAGACTGAAACTTCATTGGTGACAATACAGATGGAAGCTAACAGTTTTATCACTGCTGATATGATACACTGTTTCCTAATTTATTGATTTTCAATCAAAATCTTGCTGGTCGCCACAAAAGCAGTACTCCACAAAGAGCGAGTGAGTTTTAAGCCGCTTTTAGCAATATTCCACCAATATCACGGTAGGTGACACACAAAATGGGCTCTACACATTTTACCCAATCGAACCCGACATGACGAGCAGACGCTTTACCCTCTGAGCTACCCCACCAACATGGTCCACAAAGAACAAGACTTGGTATCTTTTGTCTAGCCTGTGTTTACCTTCTGCAGAGCTCTATTGTAAGACTGTCTCCTCTGTTTGCGGACATTCTTGCCTACAGCCTTGTCCTGGGCCAACTTGTGAGCTGCACTGGTGATCTTACTCTGCAGCTCATACTCCAGCTCCATCTTTGCCAGCTGGTCTTCGCGCTGCAACACAAGGTTAGGACAGGGATAGAAATGCGATTGTTTCAAAGGGTGCTACATACGGCACCAGTGAAATAATTCAGATGTACCTTTGTAAAACTAAGTATACCCATACCTTTTAATTGAGCCAATTAAACTTATAAACATCACACAACTGGCGTTATGTAATCCTGTCAACGTGAGAGCTGGATTTCCTGAATACTAGTTAGTTAAGAATAGTTAACTTGGCCCATAAACAAACACATTTACTAGGATTTTCTGTCACATGCACTAGCATTGAAACTGACCATGGTGTGGGATGGTGTGCAGAACTATGTTTTGAATCATTTGACTCATTTTTCATAAAATGAATCATGGTGAGTATTTGTTTCATAAATCTTAGGTGTTTTATCAAGACACTGTAAATATATTTCAACATTAACTGTGACATGGCACACAAATTAAGCACTATTCAATTCTAGTTCTCATGGGGAAAGAACAGATAACATTTACATCTACACTTGGTCAGATGCTTACCAACTAGTAACACCAAATTGTATTAATGCTATTTTACATGGATAAATTTTCACTGAATGTAAATTTCACTAGATTACATTAATAAATAAAAAGATTTCTACCTCATCTGTGCCACTGACTGCCTTGGCCGAGAGGGAGAAGGACGTCCCCACCCTCCTCCTGAAGGTAGGGATCTGCTCCCCTGGGGCAAGGGGAGTCTCCTTGGGTAGCTCCCCAGTCAGTTCCTGGAAAACATACAGCAGTTTAAGTATGGGAGCAACAACATAATCTGCAGTTTACATTATCAGTGCCTCGGCATATAGACTTTGATTTACTGGACCATGACACAGACAAGCATATTATCTGGATAAGGATATACTTGGGCTAAACTGATGTCGTTTGAAAGCAGTCAACCTACCCCTTCCTGAAAGCATAGTCTCTTCAGCTCTTCAGTCTTCTTCCTCAGGGTCTCCTCCAACGCCTCCTTCCTCGCCCGCAACGCTTGGTACATCTCACGCTGGGCCTTGATCGAGTCCGCCTGCTCAATGTTCACTGAAAAAGACACACAACATGAGTCCTGACAAAATCAACAAAATACCATGTACCATATATGTCTACCATGAATATACTGAAAAATACAACATCCAACAGCTGATGTTGCAATATCAACCTTTGTCCATCATGACGATGTTCCCACACAAGGAAATACAGCAAGTATTCAGGAAGTGTCAATGGTCAATGGTGTACAGGATCTGACATCAGTCCCACATCATCTCAATAAGTGCCTTCCTTGACATTCAACCGACAGTGACATGTCTCAATACACAAGCCGTAGACACAACACGCAGAATTCCTCAACTGGAAACATAACTGCCAAGTGTATATCACAGCCATAAAACCCAACGGAAATAGATCATCTACCTAGCATCTTTCCACAATGTCCCACGATAACCAGCTCAGATAAATTCACACACTTCCCACAGGCAAGATCGACATTGCTGTCATTCTTAGTTGTAAACACGTCGCCCATTCAGTGAGCATTGAATTCACAGCATAGCTTTTTTCAAAGGGAAAAGGGTAGGGCCATTGATCAATCGAGTCACCTACCCATGACACAGACCTGACCTCATTGCGCCTACATTACCTTCAAACATTGTGCATGTTCTCCTTCACACAAATATGTCTCACAGATCACATGTACTCCGGGTTACGAATATCTACACGGGGAGGTGGAGGGTGGTCCAGCCACAAAGGGTTGGTTCACCATAGCCTGAATCAGTCTCATCATGGATGCTAACGGGGAGAAGCCTGCTCCGTGCACATTGTGAACAGTCAAGTGCAGAAAATCAATAGCTTCTATATGCTGCACAGTGGTGATGTCATACGGCCAGAAAAAACAGCCAAGAATGTGGGATTAGGATAAGACTGGAAATACCTGGCTCTCATGGATATTTCCTATCAGATCAATAGTCTGCGATAACCTGGAAACCTGCCCCAAGCAGGAATAATTCTCATAAAATGTATAATTAATCCAATCTGCCGCATCAAGCCCTGAGCAAGATCAGAACATGTCCAAATCCATAACTGGGTAATATGTTTTAAACATTTCTCGGGACATTAAATTTAGAAATACCAAATAACTGTATTTAATACTTACAAATCAAACTTAATGTTACAATTAGAGTCCCCAGCCCAGATGTAATTCACAGTTCAAGACATATTACACATGCTATGCAAGGGTTTTCATACTTAGTATCATGTTGAAGAATAACACTGGTGAACAACGTACTGGTGAATTACACAAGGTCCTTGTTGCAAATGAACCTGACAAATCTCCAGCCTGTAATATAGCTGGGATAATCCCCTCAGCTTATCCCTTCAAGCTGAGAGAAAGGCAGGACAAAAGGGTAGTGTTGATCCCTTCAGGGTCCTGAAGGGGCTGGTTCCTGTGATGCCAGCCAGGCTTGAGGAAGTGGATTACCCCCTGAGGTGACAGGGCTCTCTCCTGAGTCCTATTGTTTTCATAATGGTGTGAAACAACACACTGTCTCACTGTCATTGTGACACTAACAGTGTGATTTTTACCACTCCCACTTGTTTTTATGCATGTATTTGCTGAGTCTACCTGTTACCTTACACTTAAAGCTGTAGGTTTATTTGATGATTGAATCCAATAAGTAAGTCTGATTGCGCTCCATTGTCTGTCCAGACAGCATAGTAGCAGAACTAACATTGGCAGGCAACAATCTCTTATCTTTTGTTGGAAGTGTTAGACGTTATTCTTGTAGCTAATTGATATACTGGACGATGTTTACGGAATTGTTTTCAGTTAGAACCCCTAATGTTCATACAAATACCAGGACTACTATCAATACAGTGCATTTGGAGTCATTTAGCTGGAGATTTGGAATTTTTACATGATATTCATTCATGTCCAGATGGCCAATGAGTATTCACAGAATGAACACTGTGAATGATGAACCAACATCATAATTACTTTTATTTAAAAAAAACATATTTAGGAAAATGATGAAATAAGATTAATTATGCTTGTGGATCTATTCATCTAAACTTTTCACATTGACAATTATGGATACAAAGGCTATTGAAAGTAAAGAAAAAACATCATATTTGGTAATGTTGTGCTAATGTCTGCTACATTGATCGTCCTACCCACAAAGCATGTACCACAAACACAGAAGGGTGTGATGAATCAATAGTTCATCAAGTGGGGCTATAAATGAGTAATCCTGTATTGTAATTGTGTCAAATAAAATATGGCCATAACCACTGTGAGTCATATCAAACTCCAGTCTGCCATACACCCAAATCCAATAAGGTTTTAACAAGTCTTAAATGTCTCTGGGTTTCTCAATATTTTCTTCAAAAACCTTTAGACTTAATTTTCTCCAGGGAAAAATAAATCCATTGAATTAAGCTCTAATGGTGAAAATGAACCACGGTGGCAGTGTTCTTTTGTTCTACACAGTGATAATATTAATGTATACTGTATGTCTACCATGTATCTGGTGTTGTATTAACCTTTGTTACCTGTCCACTGATCAAAGCATTCAGAGTCTTTGATCTTATCTGCAAGGTCAACAAGTCATTGTTGCCAATAAGACAATGATGTAATTAAGCAAATAAACTTTCAATACCCTAATTAACTTACATCAAAGCTGGACACAAGCTTGACACTGTGCTACTGACACAAATTACTTCATTAAATGTGTTAAGTTTAGAATCCTTGCCTTTGACAACTTTATTCATTTTACAATTTCTCCGACAAATTTATTCGTTAATATGCAGCTGCACTACTGAATATCAACAGCATTGTAAAATACACCAGTAAGTGATTATCATTATTATTGATTATTTCACGGTCAGCTTTATTCCATTTAAGACTTTAATAAAAAGCCAGTTTGTTGGGAGTTGAAATCTGTAAAGAAGGGGAAAGTCACCCAATGAAGGCATATGAATAAACTCTGAATATGTTGCATTAAAAAAAAAGCATTGACATCCCTCATTTCTATCACTTCTAAATTAATACACTTAACTTACAAAACTTCTGGAGAAATTAATTATCTTTATTTAATTATCTTTGGGTATGAGTATATCCAGCTGTTTTTTTCAGACTTTGCCTATCCAGTCTGTGATCTTCTCATTTTATGAGTGCTTCAAGCTAATGCTGACACTCAAGCAGCCTCTGATCTTACTGAGAGACAACTATTCTATGAATGCTTCAAGCTTAACACAACTGAACTGCATCAAGATTGTTTCCATTACAAAAACTACTCTCACCTCTACGAAGAGCTCTATTCATCAAAGCCAGGGCATCAACAAATTGGGCACAGGTTTCCATCTTTGAAACATCCATCTCTATCACTGTCACGTATAGCACTAGACTGACATAGAGATCTCCACTCATCTCAAGTTATATACCCGGTTGTTCTGTATCTACACAGCCTTTCTCACTCAATCAACTAACACAACAGTGAAGCCCTGTCACAACCCACCTGGCTTCTTTAGAACAACACTGGCTTCACTACCTTTCGTGATCACCTGCTCGTTAAACATCAAAGGCTTGACGAGGTTGATCAGGTGAGCAGTGTTCAGAAAAGACAACAGTTTATCAATTGAGATTATTGCTTCACCTGATAACTTCTTTGTCAGGCTTCACCTGGCTTGGGTTGTACTGTTTTTACAGCAAATTGATTTGATCTTTGGAAGGTCAAACAACTACAGTTAAATAAATGTCTGTCAGTGTTTGGTGAATATATTTTGTTTAGAAGAACTGCATCATCTAAACAAATTATATTCACCAAATTGCAAATACTGACAGACAGACAGACATTTTGTTGACAGCACTGAAGGTTATTAACAAAGACTTCTGTAGATTTGGAATTTTGGTTTATACAATTTGTCACTTCAAAACTGGGTCAGTGGTAGACATCAATATAACATTGTTGCAGTAGTTTTTAAATATATTGTCATAATAAACATTAATATTTTTGTGAAATGACACAGTCAAATGGGTGAAAAAGGCAATGATAATGTATATTAAAATGTCAGAAACATGGCTTGTTCTATACCAATATGTTAGTGGAAACACATTTTATTCAAAATAAATTGAACTAGGATTGGTAAACATTGTTTTTTTGGAATACCTATCCATTTCATTGATACATGAATAAAACAAATATTAAATAATATGAAGCATGATAGGAAAGCAAGCAACCAGGGTACTGAACATCATTCATCATTTATCAAACCTATGCGAATTTATTATAAAAGTATGGACAGATTTTAGCATAAAAGAATTTATAAGTTTATTTTTGTTTGGATTACCATTTAGGACAGATTTTAAATGATATCCATGTTATATACCAATATGTTGCTGGCCAAGAATGTGTGCATGTCAGAGATAAAATCCTTCACTTGTCTGTTTGCCTAACAGATGTACACTGTGTTATTTGAAACATGTACACCTTGACACTTGCTAGATCAGATTTTTTGACAAGCAATAAAAAATATGGTAATCATTTTGTGCAATTTACTCTGAAAATACATTCTGGTTCTTGATATCAAGAAAGGTGACGAGGGAAAATGGTGTTTGTCATGACACGATTCAAGATTATTTCACTTACAGAGTGAGTGAGTGAGTGAGTGAGTGAGTGAGTGAGTGAGTGAGTGAGTGAGTGA
>VKKT01002713.1:0-12031 GCA_008038995.1 Haliotis laevigata | reverse complement strand
ACTCGAATCAAAAAAACATTATAGAGCCCTTCCTGAGAATGTCATACACGTTAACTGAATTCATAAACTGATGAGTAATGAAACCTAAACATCTGCTACAAATACTGAAACTACTTCTAAGACAAATATCTTCATCAAACTGTCATTTCAGCATTGTTTAAAAAACATATCACAATTTATTTAAATTTTAAATTTGAATCTCACCCAACCGCAAAGGGATCAAATGACAAATAAACAAATGAATTCCTTTTCAAATCTTACCAACAAAAGGCGACTAGCGCGTCTTCTAAGCGTCATTGTTGTAGGTGGGTATCCAACAAAGTAGGGTTCAGCTTGAACAGCGGACGTTTATCTCCATCCCATCTGCATCCTGCCATCATCTCAAGCAGGAACCGAGCTCAACATCAGGATATTTGTCACAACTACATCTTCCTCCGACACAATGCTTCACAGTATCCTCAACCCTTCTTTCTAGCACCGTAATCTTCCTTTTCACGCACTCGTCCACGTCACACACTGATATGCACCAGTAATTATACTGTGTAACAGTACTAAGTGACCACTCACCAGCTTCCTTGCTTGTCCACTTAATTGACTGGACTCGATCGGTCAATCCGTGTAGTCACGATCCAGTTATACAAGTTGTACAAGCAAATTTCATCACAATTCATCACCCGTCTGAATGGCTGTTATAGAAGAAATATTTCCAAGCAGTGGCTATACGAACTGGTGACAGACAGAATCCTTACACGACAAAACCTGCAACATGTTGCTGACAACATATTGATAATATCATAAGCTATTTTTGCCTCGGAGGAAAACAGAGGACACGCGGTGACCAGTAACACTATTGAACAGTGAAGACCTTGAGCACGTTTGTCATAAACCGTAGCAGATCCTACTTCAGCTATCTTCATCCACACTGATTCGGAGACAGACCTACATGCCAATCCCGCTCCTCCGATGAATCCCTCCCTGTAATTAATTATCTACAGCGGAGATCTCTCTAGCGAGGTTGATACGTCTCTCCAGGTGCCGTATCACCATAAGACTACCTATCACAGCAGCAAACACACCTTCCAGCCTCCTTCTCTTTCATCAGTCCTTGTAGGATGAAGCACAGAATGAAAAACAAATCTGTAAACAAGCCCCTTGCACTGGTTCTCACGGATGTGTTTGACGGTTGTTACCTTACCGCTCATGTATCAATGCAAGAGTACTCTACCTCTGATTCATATCCTTGTGCAGACAGGTATGCTGGCCTCAATATATATGCTGTAAAACTCACTAAACCGTAACTGTACCTATGCAGGTATTGTAAATGGGATTGCACTGCTGGGCTGACAAGGACATTCATTCTGTAATCGCTGTCATAATGGCAGGCCTTCAACCTCTGTTATTTCACACACTATCATTCCCAGGGTGAAAAAATGTCAAAGTTGATTCCTCAGTTGTTTTTTTCCACCAAATATCAAATGTGTTACGAAGTCAAAAGTAATCAGCTACTGCCTGTCAAACACACCATTAAGCTTCCATCACATCATGCAGTAGTCTGTACAACTTGATCCATCACACGTCCTCTGTGACGGGAAGATTCACATCGTCTTTAACCTAATAGCAAGTGGGAGACACTCGCCTACCACCTGTCCACTGCAACAGGCAGTCTCCGTACCACAGCTTGCCGCTCTACTTCTCTCAACCACTTGTTGAATTCAAAAAGGAAAACACAGGAAAAACGTTGCCAATAATGACTTCCACAGTTGGCAAGACTGAGAGGGGAGCACTGGGTCGTCGGCACAGCACTCTTCCTCAAGGCGTTGCCAAACCTCACAGCCCAATTTAGCCAAACCAGGATAAATTAACAGGCAAAGTGATCCTGTATTCTCAATGCTACAGGTTCAAGACCCGTCTAGCAGACAATCTGCTCCTGTGAGGCAGAAGAACTGGATGATGTACAAGCAGTTTATGTATGTAAAACGGCTTCGGGTTATACATTTCCCATTGTCATTACCAGCACGGAGTCTGACCTGGACAGTGAGGTCAGGCTTTGTGTGGCCTCCTCACACCTTCCACCTTGGCTAAACTCCTTACTAGTTTTCTCCATTCGATACTTGTATAGCTGACTAAACTACTCATGCTTCAGGTCAGATATTTCATTAACCGGAGCATGCCGGCTTGACCTAACCTGTATCCATCATGTACGATGAACACTTCTCAACCCACAGCTGAGACAAAAAGATGCATGGAGCTAATATTGAAAACTGTATCAAAACAATGACAGTACATTGATCTTCAAGTACTTCAATCTATTGATCCCTGAATGTGCATGTTTGGGGCTACTGCAAGGACCCTTTGATTCTCATCCTTATTTGAATGAGCTTGTTCCATAAGTTCTTGAAAGTTCAACATCTTAAGTATAATTTCAGTCACATCCCAGCCGAACAATTTATAGTATAAAAAGTGAGTGAGTTTAGTTTTACGCCGCTTTTTGCAATATTCCAGCAATATCATGGCAGGGGGCACCACAAATGGGCTTCACACATTGTACCCATGGGAAATCAAACCTGGGTCTTTAACCACTAGGCTACCCCACCAACCCAATATGGTATAAAGATGAAAAGGTTAAATTAATTGTATGCCAAAAAAGGTTGTAAAACTGTTAAAACTGTATCAAGAAGAACTATTCAGTTCCTTCACAATGTGTCCAAAATCCTGGACAGAAACATCCATCTTATTGATGCTTTGATCTTAATTATGGGGCCTTGTATAAAATGGATTGACCCAAATAATCTATTTGCATCATTCCCTATACCTTCGCACACGGCACTTACTCTGTCCTACTGTTATTGAACATTGCCTACATCTACAGAACCTTCCCTCATTTATCAAATCAAATCTTGAAGATTAAACTGTTAAAAATCAACAGAATCACGTTTCATCGCCAACCAACATGCGAGCAAGATCACAATGTCATATACGACACGACACGACACAAAACTAATCAGCTCCTGAAGGCAGGCATCGTGCCACATTTATCTTCGTCAACAGGTTGTCTTGATGCTTGATTCATCCTTAACAACACTACTTTCTCTCTTTGCATCACAAATAATCACACCCAGCCCCAATCCAAACCAACATTTTGCATTTTCTAATGTCTTTTGCTTTCATGATAATGTGGAAATGTGAGCCCAAAGGTAATTTATACATCTCAAATATCAATTAGTGTAGATCTTGTTTATAGTGAAACCTTGCTAGTCCAGACACCATCAATTCTAAACCATAGGTATTCCAGATTAATCTGGACACCAGTTAATCTAGGACACCATTTATATGGTTACCTAATGAGAGACGATTGGTAAGTACTAAAATGGTAAGTAGTGCAGTTACAGTATACACAGTTACAAAACTTTAACTTTATTTTGTCGATCCTGAATTTATTGTCCTTGTCAGGAATATTACTGTCCAGATTAATGGGGTTTAGCTGTTAACAAGCTGACAATCTTGACTCCGAACAGCCTCTTCCAATCAGGATTCAAAATCAATATCCGCAATTCTAAAAAACATCACTAAAACATCCTGACATAAATCACACATGAATTATTTCAAACGACAAAACAATTTTATCATCGAACCAAGCATTGTGAATTAAAAAACATAATATCAATCAAATAAAGACTATCATTACACGATTACTACACCAATTTCCTTAACAGTGACATAATATGCTTCCCCCAAACAATGAGCCCAGTCAAGCAGCTAGTGGGATAGGCAGAGATAATGTAACAAGTCTGGAGCATGGGCTAACTGAGCATCTTGTCTCCTATAGTGTGTTGTCCAGATGGACATTGATGTCTAGCCTAGGGCCGTGCAGGTAGAGATCAAACACGCC
The DNA here is from genome assembly GCA_008038995.1 of Haliotis laevigata. Taxonomy (NCBI): domain Eukaryota; kingdom Metazoa; phylum Mollusca; class Gastropoda; order Lepetellida; family Haliotidae; genus Haliotis; species Haliotis laevigata. The sequence goes on along the minus strand of VKKT01002713.1, from coordinate 8,142 downwards.
ACAGATGGCCCACGTAGATAACACAGGTTACAACAAGAACAAAGAGATTCCTGCATCTTTACGATCATTACTTCAGACCTTCAGGATGAACATGTTTTATTATCCAAACCTGATTTGAAGGACACATAAAGCCTTGAGGCAACAGAAACTATGTCACAGCAGCTGTGAGGTGACTGTTTTCACTGTAAAACTTTAATATAGAGGATTCAGGTATGAAAAGAGGATTTAATTAAATTTTACCACTTTTGAATATTTTTTGATATTTTTAGCAAGAAAATAATTAAACGACAGATGTAACTGAATTTACCCCACGATGTCATCTTATTTCAGGATATTGGTGCAAGTGCAAATTTTTAGTATCAATTGTATTTTGATATAATTTTCTGAATATTGGTAAAATATATAATTCACTGTCAAAGATGAATGGGCATTTATTATCATTTATATTACTTAACATAACAACGAAGGCCAAAATTAGATTTTGGAATATTTAATGAATTTGCCATATTTCATAGTTTTGTTGACAAATTGCAGGTCTATTTCAACTGCAGGCATTTTGTATATAATACACAAACAAAATTAACTTTACCATTTATCTATATATTGATATTAAAATTTCCAATCCAACCAATCACACTGTAAAGATGCAGATAATCCATCCACGACTTTATTCATATATTTTCATAATAGCAACTCAATTTGAATTGTTTTTGCAACTCAATTTGCCTACAACACAGATACAGTGAGATGTCATCTCAATTCTTATAAGTGAAGGCTATGCTAATGCAGGCTGAACAATGCTACATAACATAAATAATCAAGTCTGGGATAGACACCCAGTGGTCAATAACATGAGCACCTTTTCATTGCATGATGACACATAATGAATCACATCAACTCATCAGTTGTTGATCCTCACTCCAGTCAGCTCTTACAACAAACACAAGGTCCTGAGGACCTCCAACCCAATTTCCCAAGGGGTCACTTGCTTACAAGCCTTCCAGAAATTACTGACCATTCAAATAACATTGTTACAACGGCCAGCACGTACAAAAACAAAACGCCAATATCTCAACAAAGTACAAAGTAATGTTAATGAACCCCAGATACCTGTCAATTGTTTCCTCGCCACGATCTCTATCACGACTGTGGCCCGAGGTCACCTATTGTGTACAGTTCCCCACGACATTCCCCTAGCTAACCTATAACACTGCCCCTACAACTCTTGTCCTTGCGTGACCGGCACAACTACAATGTCAACACACCATGTCTAACAATGGCAGATTTAGCCCTGACTCATTCCCCACACCCCACCCTTCAGTCACACAAACTATAACACTGGCCGATGCATGACTACATCTAAACACAACATAGCAGTCTATGAAAAAATAAAATAAATTCTGAGCTGTAATTCAGAAATTGTCGCTTGGCCTCAATTAGCCTCTTTTGCAAGGATGAGTATGTATTTACGCCGCTTTTAGCAATATTCCAGCAACATCACAGTGGGGAACACCAGAAATGGGCTTCACTCAGGTGCTTTTAATCATGTGGAAAAATTGAACCCGGGTCTTTGGCACAACAAGCGAACGCTTTAACCACTAGGCTACCCCACTGCCCCTCTTTTGCAAGAGCTTTTAGTTCTAATATATGGATTTTCCATACTGATCTTCTCCACAAACACCATTGGGATTTCAGTTAATACTGATGTCTATAAACACAGAAGGTGACTAAGAGGATTGGATGGTCAAGTTTTGTGAATGATACATATCATCACATCCAAATATTGTTTGATCTGCATTCGATTACTTACCAATCATGATATAGCTACTGTATTGCTAAACAAAATACTTCACAAAACAATAGTTTACAATTTATTTTGGGTTTTGGATTTGATTTTCAGGTTACAGAATGAAGAGGTTTATAGACAAATACATCACAATATGTATCATACTTTTGCTGACATTGATGAATGATGATAAACATGTTCTGGTAGAGAACTGCAATATTTACATTGGAGAAGCGAGTTCTGTCAAATATTTACAAAGCCAGTACACTCTGCTATGCACACTCCCTGACCTCAGTACAACTTATCTCAATGAACTTCACATTCCTGTCTGGATATTCATCAGTATATCAAGGAGTGTAGTGAGTGAATTGTTTTTAACAGGATTACAGCTTTATAACAATATCACAACAGCTTCTTATAAGGTTGTATGGGACCAGAGGAACCAACATGAGTCGTGATCATGTACTTAATCTGGATGAGTGAGTGAGTGAGTGAGTGAGCGAGTATGGTTTTATGCTGCTTTTAGCAATATTCCAGCAATATCACAATGGGGAACACCAGAAATGGGCTTCAAACATTGTACCCATGTGGGGAATCAAAACCGTGTCTTCGACGTGACGAGCAAACGCTTTAACCACTAGGCCAATCTGGATGACCAGTGGCCAGTACGTAGCAGAGGCTGTGATGGTCATACATAGTGGCTAGATTGTGGCTGAAACTGTCGCTCACTGATGTCACAGGTCAAGGTCATACATGGACTCTAGGTCACAGCCGTGTCTTTCATGACAGCTCCTACTCGAATTATAAGTCCAAGGTTTTACAGGATGCTTGATATTTGACGCAACAACTGTGTAAAAGACTCTCAAAATATTATCATACGAGTCAAGCTAGACGCAAGTTTTATGAGTGACCCTAAGAATTCATGATCAGTTCATAAAATCGATTTGATAAGCAAACAATGATAGTTTTCATGAGATCTTCCTTGATTTAGATATTTCTCTCAATTCATGTTAATAACTGTATGTTACAATGAATAAATCACAAGCCTGATTATTTGTTCAGTATACTGGAGTTTGTTATGACAGAACTGAACTGTGAAAACTATACTATATATTAACATATAAATGGCAATACAATAGAAAACAATAAAATTTTGATACACACACATAAATATCACGCTGAAATTTTCATGTCTCCCAAATATTGAAAATGACTCCCAAAGATAAATACCGTGAGTCGCCATGACTCTCTTTTTCCAAAGTCTGTGTAAAACCCTGAAGACTCAGATTAATGTCTGTGCAAAATTTGAAAACTCCACTTGCTGTTATACATAGAGAATGAAAAATTGCAGTCACATATTCAAAATGGATTCCAGCATTTTAATGTGCAGATACGAAGGTCCAAACATGGCTCTTCAAATGTATTTATTCATATACCTATCAAGATAAAAGCTAAATAACACCTCGTCGTCCTCCTTGCACTGAATGTCATCCATCTATTGAAGCAATTGAACTCCAGTAAAAAACATAATAACCAAGCAAAAAGTTCTCTTTCCATGATACAAGACAAACAATTTTTACATATATTCCTCATAAAATGATAAGGTTTTGTGAAAACTCATTGGAACCTTAAATTACTTGACATGCAATTTGGTCAATTGGTCAATGTCTGCAAAGCAGCATATAGATTCACTAAATCCATACCGAACAAGATTACTGATAAGAAATAGCTTTCTGTCGACAGGAATCAAAATACAAATACTCAAACCAATTGATTTCTCGCATCTATCAACTTACTAAACCAATGATGAATTGCGAGATTGTAGCCCATTCCGAAACCCTCGCCATAGACATCAAAGCAATGACTTGATGCTGATTTAGTACCTCTCCTAACAACCACTCTGTAGATTTATTCAAACCAAACAAATCACATATTCCCTATCCCCATCTCTAAACATCGCAAATTCTCCAGCAATCAGGTTACAGGAGAATTCAAATACAGGTCTAAAGAAATCAAATTATACCAGCATCCACCAGTTGATTGAAAACAGGTGCCCAGCAACATGTAAAGGGAAATAACTCTGTTGTGACTAACTCAAATATTTCCCAGCTGAAAATGTCACCTGGTTTCAAACAAACAAAACTATGCTTGGCCCGATTGGCTGATTTGAAAAGTACATGGTAACAGATTACACACGAAGGGCTTGAATAAACAAAATATAAAAAATCCAACTCTATCAGCAAGCTCTTGATCTAAGCAAGGAATTTGTGCATTACAATCCTATTATCTACAGCTTATTTTCCATGTCAGGGATTTTACAGCTCAGGGTGACAACATGATTAGGGAAGCCCTATCAAAGTGTTACTATCTGGTTAATCCACCAGAATGAAGGTCCTGGTGTTGATGTTAGACTTGTCAAAATGTTGTCACTCAGTACCAGGTTCACCACAGCATGAATTGCCTCCACAGAGACAAGACCAACACTGAAGTGAGTGCTGCCCTATATAGAACTTGTTGTTTATGCTGCACTCAGCAATATTCCACCTATATGGCAGCAGTCTGTAAATAATTGAGTCTGGACCAGACAGTCCAGTGATCAACAGCATGAAGATCAATCTATGTAACTGGGATTCGATGACATGCATGGATGGCAACAGAGTATGTATTTCCAGCTGAAAATTTAATATTGCATCATGGAATGGGGGGTGGGGGTGTGTGGAATTGATCAATTTGAAAAAAAATCGGCAGAAATCCCTGGATCAGTAGAAAATTACCATTCCTGCATGTGTCAACCAAGTCAGTAAGCCTGACCACCCGACCCTGTTAGTTACCTCTTACAACAAGCATGGGTACTGAAGACCAAACCTAACCCGGATCTACACAGGTGGCCAAGCTCACTATAGAAGCTGGAGGTGGTCTGTGACAGAGTCATTGTATCACTGCTGTGTTCCGGTTATTCTGGGACCTACACTGGGGAACCACTGCACTGGATGCACCCACCGCATTCCACAGCAGTGGTATGGTGAATGGCAAATTGCTGCTATTGCATTTTCAAAACGCACAACTTGCACTGCACAGGATACAGTTGTGGAAATCAGTACATGTATATATATTTACAAAACATTCATGGAAATGTAATGCTTCAGTGACACATTCTGTGATGGAGTATGGACACACTGACTTTTACCATGTTAGAATTGATCTTCAACAACCCATGCTTGTCATCAGAGGTGACTAACGGGATCGGGTGGTCAGTCATCATATATCAAATACGCAGATTGATCCTCAAGCTGTTGATCACTGGACGGGCTGGTCCAGACTCGATTTTTTACAGACCGCCACCATATAGCTGGGATATTCCTGAGTGCTGTGTGAAACAACAAACCAACCAATTAACCAACCAACCAACCACACATTTGTAAATTGACCATCATCATTTTCTTGCATCGAAACTGATTTCAATTAGAATTCGCTTTTCTAATATCTCTGCCATTTCGGGACATATTCATCTGCTTGAAACAGGATTTCAGTTTCAAACATATAAGCTCTTGTGGGAAGGAAATCCTGATTGAGGTAATGGAAGTTCACCACACTGATGAAACCCACAAGCACAGGTGTGCTGCTGACAGACCAAGGAGTATAATCAGGGACTTGAAATCACTGGATCCTGGCCCAGGTAAGGGATGTAACCTTGCCAGCTAATTGAATGCTTCAGACAGCAGGACCACCCATGGTCTCTGGCAAATTTGAATTAGGCAGCTCACACAATGTCAAGTTTTTATCAAACACATCAAACAAGCAATAACTGGATTCCCGGGAACATTGAGATAATATGCACAGAGCACAACGTCTAGACGAAGAAGCCAACCACTAGACATACAATGGCCATCATCTCAGCACCAGCGCTGCACGTCTTGTTTGAAGTGTGGAGTAGAACTGTTCTGAGAATGTGACTCTTGTGTTGTTTTATTGCTCAGTTAGCAATATTCTGTTATGACTGACTCCAGCCCAGGACGAACAATGGTTGACAGCATGAGCATCAATTCTCATTGTTTACCATGAAAATATAATCAGTTCAGACACGTACCTGGTAACCACCCACACTTCACAACAGTGAAGTTGATCCAAATACTGGGAGCTAGTTTAAACATACTAATCAATCAGTGATACCAGATCTATATTGAGACAGTTAGGAATAATTGATGTAAATGGGTTCTAAAATTAGTATTTCCAAGGTATGAAACTCCCAAAACCAAAACTTTCTGCCAGACCACAGGTTGGTTAGTTGTAAAACTGGCAAGCCCTGACCAAAACTTAGCTGCCCACAAAAAATGTAGGTTTGAAAAGCGATGTAGTTTAACATCCAATTGGAATTCATGATATATTTTTACGAGTGAATTACTAATGATTTATTATCATGAAATATGATGAACATCTTCATATACATGTCTAAAGTTTAACCCGACCATCGGGCGGTGAATTTGAGAATCTGGCAGCCCATGTTGAAATGACTCGTCCCGGGCGGTCAGGCAGGCGTGTATTTCGAACGCTGGTATTTCATAAAGAAAACAGTAATAATAAACATGCCTGACTAAGGAGTTGATAAAACCATATATCTTACATAGCATTTTATCACTTAAACTCAATGTGTACTGTTTAAAACCACAATCAGCAGTATTTCCAATGTCTGTGGCATCATGATAATCTTGTGTGGAACAGACCACCTGGTGGCTGACATTGTGAGCAATGATCAATACCATCATGGTACCAACGCACTCAATCAACCAAGTCATCAATCCAAACCGTCCAATCTGATTGTTTGCCTCTTTCAACCACCAGCACAGGTTGCTAGGGATCTTATAATTCTAACCAAGGGCCCTGTTGTACTTTCAAATCATAGCATTAAGGTGATCATAAGTCATACTTCAACGCTGACTTATGACGAGCCTATGATCATCTCGTTGAATGGGGTGCTGAATCCCTACAGGGCTTGTTGTCTAAAGTACTGATGATGCTTTTTCAATACAAATAACATCCTCACATTTACACTATCAGGTCCAACACATCGTAATAATTCTGTAAAAATATTAATTGTTTGGCATCGTAGAATATATTTGACTTTTTTTCCATATTCCCAAATCTGGGGTCCCAAAGGTCTTCTCCTGTGGTATATAAAACTAGGGACCTCCTAAATCTTTAACTTTTTACACAGGAGTTATAACAATAGTCCTTGACTATCATGCTTGATTTCAAACACAGATTAACATGATGAAAGCTGGGAGGTTTCAGCCAAACCCTTCACAGCTTCCAGCACATATTGTGCTAAATACTATGTAAATAGATGAGATAACAAATACTAACAAATTAAGTTCCAGGACATCAAACATGAAGTGCTTATTACTCTAAACAATCAATGGCGTCAACATAATTCTCACAACAGTTATTGCCAATGATAATCCACATTTCTGACGACAAGTCCCCGAACTGCTACATTAATGAACCATGCTTCCCATGGGCACAAAAACATTCAGACTAATGGCTTTTCCCAAGTTTTTACACTGTTTGGATCTGAACTAATAATTAGTCGTCTGGAAATCCTGACCCAATTGAGCCCAAACACCACTTCTGATATATTTCAGCTCTATTGTCTACTAAATCATTTCTCCACGAGCTGGCAACTTGCTTGTTCTAGTAATTGAAAATGGAAATCAATTAATCAATTTTGTTGTACTCAGTGTGTGAAACGGTTAGCTGAACAAGGTCATGTCTTAACAATTACACTACCAACCCACATCGCGGAATCAGTAGTCAGGGTGTTAATAAGAAATCTATCAAAACACAAAAACACATTTTCTAAATTGTCTATATTTAATTGTCGCGCAAGAACCATGAAACTGACAAAGGACTGAATCGGATTTGCATTTTAAACAATACTGCATTTAATGGTGTGAATATGGGAGCTTCGATTCAGCTGTCGGGCAGTTCAATGACTGATTTTTTCTTGACGCAGTGGACCCCTTGAGATCTGTGTACTAAGGGTTCTATTGTATCTGCTCTCATGGACATGAACCTGGGGACAACTCAGGGGGTCCTTCTGAATATTCAGCTCTGTGTCTAATTGATTATTACCTCATTTAGTCTTAGAGTACCTAATAGCTTGACAGTGAGTGAATGAGTTGGGTTTAACGGTGATGTGAAGAGTTTTAGCAATATCAGCTTCACGGTAGAGGAAGCCCTGAAGTGGTGCAGGTCTCATACATCTACCACTTTGTGAAACCCTGGAGCTGGGTGCTGACATACTTCGAAACATCAGAGTGAGTGAGTTTGGTTTTACGCTGCTTCTAGCAATATTCCAG
>VKKT01002712.1:19941-35253 GCA_008038995.1 Haliotis laevigata | reverse complement strand
CAAAGTATCCTCAACAAATATTATTTTTTATTCATGGTGTGTGGGTTGGAAAATATTTGAACCAGCGACGTCTATTATAGAATTTTTTAGAACAGTAGTGTGTTCTCAATTTCGTCAGGTTCGTAAATGTAATTGTTACAGTGTAAATATGCTTGCGATCACAAAGTGTTCTGGATGTTACACCACAGTCAGCGACGCTCTAGCGACCAAATGATAATCGAGACAATAGAGAATATCATGCAGCCGAGTTACAGAGCATGATCAAATGATCCTGTGTAAACTCCTGGTAAAGTAAATCAGCCATGTTTGATGTAATAACTTTGACACGGATACCTTGGTAGAATTTTGTAACTTAAGTTTGTTGGGTTTTCGGCTACTGCTTTCAACCTCGTAACGTTTTGATAACTTTTGTTATTGTTTATGCAAATCCTGTTTTCAAGTGTAAACGTTCTTCTGCTCGGTAGTTTTGTCATGTTTATCTAAGACTTGGATACATATACGTCAATCCCTGGTCACCAATGAATGGATGATCACAAAAGAACCAAGGAGAATCTCTATAGGCAGATAAACTTGATATGAGTTTGTAGTATAATTGTTCAATAACGCTGATCACCACCCTTGAGAAAAAAATGTTGATTTAAAATTTCCTTCCCTCATTTTGCTTAAATGTGAGATTAAGAATGCATTGGGCAGAAGCATGATCCAAGGCCTCCCCTTTACATCGGTTTTCCCATAAAACAACACTTTTAACAAAAACTGAAGAACATAGCCTAACTTTCATAGTAAAACCAAGTTCTATGTATAGTCAACTTCTTTACTGCAATGAGTGCGACGTTTCGGTGTAGGTACGAACACCGTTGTCAAGCATGTGATGATCACATGCTTGATTACAGTGTTAGTACCTTCATCTTTACAACTTCTAAAATGCCTCTCAAAGTAACTTTGAAAGTATTTATTCCGTTCAGTTAAACATAATATAACATTATTGATACAAGGGTGAAACGTAGGTGATTGTCACACGCCCTGTAGACATGCTGACCGTGCTGATTCTCCTGTCTGTCACAAGATGCTACGTCCCCGACAAGGACGTTTGGTTGGTTGGTTTGTTGTTAAAAGCCGCACTTAGCAATATTCCAGCCATATGGCATCGGTCGGTGCATAATCGAGTCTGGATCAGACAATCAACAAAATGAGAACCGATCTACGCAATTGGGATACGATGACATGTGTCAACCAAGTCAGCAAGCCCGATCCCGCTCGTCATCTCTTACGACAAGCATGGGTTGCTGAAGACCAACTCAAACGCGGGTCTGACTATCACGTACTATTCGGTATCTGACGTGACATTCGTGTGTTAACTATGCTCTACACCTTCTTAGCACAGACTGTGTGAGACTACAGATACTGTCATCTGGAATTATTATTCTATACGCGTTGACATGTTCTGCAAGTATCTGTGGCGTATTTTAACGTTGGTGTAAACGTCAGTTCACCCCATAGATTCCTAGTCCGAATACGGAGATTTGGAAAGCCATTACAAGATATTTGCGTTTGTACTATGAAGGGAACTGTGTGCGATGGAGTATTGTCAAGCTGAAATTCCTTCTGTCGTTTGATAATCAGAAACGCCTGATCGGAATTCGGTTGATGTACCAGTTTGATGTCCGCTCCCCTGAATCACCACCAAGTCAGAACTCAGAATGTAGGATATAACTGCCCACACTATCACGCTGTCTCCCATCTCGGCGTTGAAGAAGAAATCCCGATTCAGTCACTGAACCGGACCCACCGCCAGTTTCTTAGAGCCTATGACTGTACGACGTGTATACCATTCCTGTGAACGAGACGCTGTGCTGTGACGTACCTTGAAATTGCAGACTCGAACTCTCCAGCTTCAAAAAGTCCTGCAACGATGTTGCAGTTGCTCCTTTCAATCTATTGCATTTGTGTTGAATGTTTCACGAATATAGAAAAATAAGTTTTCTTATTATCTCCTATGCGTTATCGTTTTGAAGAGTGAATATGTTTACGAGGATTACGTTTCTGTGGAATGCGTGTGTCATTGGTTAACGCCGCAGTGTCACGCTGTCTGAAAGAAACGTTGCCGCTGTGACGTGATGTGTATACTATCAGCAGCTGTTGTCCCTGCCCAGGTGATGCATATGTAATGTTAAGCTATTTGTACTGAGCATTATAAACAACATATGCTTTCATTGGCAGGGACTTAAGGAAACTTGAGAGGGAGAGATATACTTTATTCTCTTCAATATCATAATAATACGGACACTGAACTCCACGCCTCATGTACATGTCTAGGTGCATACAGCATGATGGGCATTAATACCCTGGATAGTCCCAGCTGTCTGTAAGGCGCTAGAAGGTTAGTAATCATATGACTTATCCCACCGGGTACCCATTTTTTACTGAGTGAACAGTGGCAATTTCGAACATAATCACTTGACTAACGTGAGACCACATGTGTGCTTCGTTGTGGGGCAGGACAGAAGAGAAGTCCTAGAAACTCTCAGGAGTCAAGCTGCAAAACAGGGTCACCCATCCAAGGACTCTCCTTAACCAACGGTGCTAAATTTCAACTGATTTGTGGTCTGGGCTCTATGCACACGACCACTTCACCACAACAATTATACCAGAATCAGTACCTACAAGGGCATTCCATGCCTTCACCCTAGGAGAGTCATCGTATGTTTATATAATTGATCTACATAATGGAACAGACCTCACTTGTTGTCAACAAATTCCTCTGTGTGAGTGGATTTTAATTCAAAGACTGGGATCATCCAAAATCAGTAGGTAATTTGCTTGGAGCACAACAGCAGATTGTACAGACACATCTAAGCTATAGTAATTACGCAGCTAATTTAATTTCGAGATTAACACGTTGTTTATGATCACCAGATCTGGTGCCCAGGTGACAGGATCTGATGCGAGGCCCAGACGCTTTTAATCTAATGTTTCCTTCATGCGTGTGTGTTGAATGATTCAGAAGTAAATTGAATGCTGCTTGCAATGTGTTTTCCTGGCATTTCCAAATAATCAACAACAATGCATTTTGCTCAATACATCTGCAAGTAAGGCAGTTTAGACTCATCATCCGTTATTATTGACGATTTCACAGTTTCAGTAGATTCTGATTTGTGACTGATACCATAGTTCACAGTTGAGTATTGTGTTCCTTTTACGCCTTTAACGCCCATAACAATTACATCCTGCAATATGTTTACCTATTCCATATTTAAAACAACCAAATGTCCCCTTATTAACAGATCACATTCGCAGATCTATCAATGAAGATTTCCCCAAACACCCCCCTTAAATAGGAATATCTTTAATAGGAGCACGCGGATTGATGAACGTGGAGGCGCCACGTTAAATGAAGGAACTTTTATTGTGCGCGCTTTCACACCTGTCTGGTCATGCTCTTGTGAAGCATGTCAAGATTTATGATGAAAATTAACTTACAGTATCCCCCTGTTTTCCTAAACGGACGAAGGACATTATCTCAATCTCTATGTTGATTTTGATGATGGTTTTAGGTATAACTGGACGATACAACTATGAAACGTACCATGTCAAATCGGCAAAGGTTCAGTTTTCAAGGGAAGGAACGACCACTACTCTACATTAAAGTGTGTTGCAGTTCTTCACTTGGTTGAAGTTGGCTGGTCTCAAAAGTGAAGGAGAAGGCTTTCCCTGTAGAACAATCCACTCAGCAAATGAAACCGCAAATTTGTGCTTTTGCATTGCAATGTAAATATGAAATGTAGATTATCCAATTACATTAATGAGACTGCCCAACACAATTTCAAAGGACGCCCGCCTTTGAGATGCCGGCATGGCAAGATCACCTCATCACGGACCGTGCCATGCAAATATTTGGACCGCGCTCAAGAAATGTCTCACTTTCGTCCAAAACGACAAATTGTCCGATTTGCCATTGTTCTTGGTGCCTTAGATTTGGTCTCTCGACTGACGTTGGAAGAATGTTTACTGTGAGGCCCACAGACCCTCTGACCCTCTGACACTTTGGGTGATGCAGAAGGCTGAAGTGTTGTTGTCAGCAGATTGTAAGAATAGTTCTTGGAGCGTTCGTTGGCAACGCTTCCTGGGAGAGGTCACATTCGCTGTCTGAGGTGTGTGTTGATGAGGAGAGGACCCTTAAGAGCGGATGATAAACCTTACCAGTCCCACTGTGTCAGGGTGACCGAAACCTTCTATGCTGCGTCTTATCTGTAAATAATAATAATACAGAATATAGATAAAACTCAATAAGAATCAAAATTCCAAACAAATATACAATTGAGAAATTGTTTCAGATCATTAGTTAATACGAAAAGGTTTAAATAGGTATGCGTTCAGCCAGTATGTGAAATTATTATTATTATTATAGGACATTTACATGGAGCACATATCCATGCACTAGTGCATGATCAAGGCGCTGGTATTTTTTCCCTTGATCATTGGATGTCAATCTCAACGGCACATCGCATATCAATCTCAACTCCCTTGAGAGGATACAACTCTTGCAGCCACTAGGCGCACTGAGTTATTGTACCTTTCTCATCCTAACGAGGTATCCATTCACAGCTGGGTGGACTGGGACACATAGTCGCAGTACTTTGTCCATGTTCACTGCACGTTGCTGTACCCGCAACTAGGTGTTTGCACGTATTCATGTGGCCACCATCTGGTCAAATACCAATGGATTCGTGGGTACTTTTAAGAGCACAGGGTTGTGTACTGTACACTAGGGGTTGTGACAACACTGACAGTAAAGAAAGTTATGTAATCCGTTTTATCTGTTCAGTTAAACGGAAATTGTATCAAATATGTCAATCATTCAAGGCGTTTTCCTGAGGTCGGAGCGTGAACTGAAGCACTTTGCAGCACTTGATTTATATTTGAAATGGCCCTTCAAACGCAAGCAATTTTATTTCTTTATAGAAACTTTAATGGAGTTCACAGGCATATAAATCTACTGTTTTCCTAGTGATCGATAAACATCTATCAGCGCCATCATTTGTACTTTTCGGTTCAAAGTTACACAATGTTGGCCATTTTCTCGCGAGTACAAATAACATAAGCACTATTCAAGTTCATGTACAGTGCAATATTTTCATGCACATCTCAAATTGTTTATGTTGATGAATTGCTTACTTGTAGGCACTGCCTAGGTGTCAAAATACTGATAATTTTCCAAAGGACTCTCAAGAATGTAACAATAACACGCGCTTTGTCCACGTGAAGATGTTCAGTCGTTTGTAACTTGTATAAAACTACACGGGCAATCAGGGTATATAAATGATACGGAGAGCATACCATACACTCACACTGATAAAACAAAACACTATTGAGCTGCCATGAAAGACACGCGGTCTCCGAAATCTGTCCATATGAATGCCTGCTTTGGCCGACGCGATTCATCAACAAGTAAATCATACAATATAATACACACACATGTAGATCAACCATCCAATTAGTCAGTGTTGTGTAATTGAGCTAAATATTCGAGTCTTGCTCAGACAAACCACTGCATTTTGTGGTGAGCGCGCTGTGTTAGGGTCGGATGTCATTCAACCCAGTGAGCCTGACCAATCAACACAATGTTGATGCATATGGCCAACAGTCTAGAGCCGGGAATATATGATTCTAACCCACTGGGGTTCTGAAACTCGAACGAAGACAAGATTTGGTAACGTCATATGAATACCTTTTATAAATTTACAAATTTTGTCTAGATTAACCAATTCCTTTTCCGAGTACAGAAAGTTGAGCACGCGAACCCCAGTTCGGACCAAATATCACCTATTTGAAAATATCTCTGCACACATTCAGCATAAGTCATTGTGTTAAGAAACACTGCACTAAATATTTAAAAATATTAATTAATGGATGGATTTTCATTTTAAAAAAAAACACTTACTCAAAACCATTTAATCACAGCTCATAGACGATTCTGCCTGCCCTACGAAAATTGCTTCTTAAACTACCGAATCTGATTTTGTGTTTTGTGACCTTTAAGAACGGGGAGGTTATCAGTCCTTATGGTTTGTCTCGGATTTTGTTTGGGGGGCAAAGGTTAACAACTGTGTCTAATGCAAAACAGCAGAAAACAATACAATGCAATTAGTATATTAAGTATAGAAAGGCCATTGCCCAGGTACAAAGACCATTGAAAACATTGCAAAGTGACAGATGTCAATATTGCACAGATACGTTTGTTATCCCAAGAGCATTTGATACGTTACTGAATAATACTTTTGTCTCACAGGTCAAAGATATTTATGTTTGATTACAACGGGTTTATTGCGTACCTACTAAATGGAGACCACTCTGTACTTTAAATGAAGAAGGGCCCACAACCTTGCCAAGAACTTTCTGTAATACATATAATTCTATGCAAAATATGTTACATTTATACAACATACAACATTGTTTACATCCTATAAAAATTGAAAGGAAGAAATATACCGCTTACTTACCAGGTGTAATTATTTTACATTTACCTTGTTTCCAACACAGATTAAGATTAAAGTACTGTCGGAAATAGAAAAAAACCCTGTTTTTCGCATTTATATCTACAATTTATGTAGTGAATAAGTGAAAGTGTGAAATATCTGTTAAATTAAGTTCGGCCTAACTATAGTCTCGGTGGTAGGGAGACAGGAAACGTAGAAAAAAGACTTTACTGAGGAGAGAATAGTGCAGAAATGAGCAATGCGGGTTTCTTTGAAGCCCAAAGCGAGTTATTTAGTTATTTGGAACAGACCATGACTTTATGCAAATTAGTGTGCGATTATATTGTATTACAAAGGACACCTTTAAAATGCCCACTCTGAAATTAGACTTATCTTCATCATAAACGATAGCTGACGTAAACAATAATAACTTTAATACTGAACCTATTAAGGATGTAACTGCCATGGAGTCTCACTATCACTATAAACAGAAACAGGTAGGTGGGGTCGTCTCAAACGGTGTGTCAGGACGGGTGTCACAGACGGTGGTTGGGGTCGGGCGTGGGGATAGATATATCAGCTGAGATAAGATAATCCTTTAGGGGAAATAAACTAGGGAAGCAAGGAAGCAAGCGGCATGTCATAACAATTTACAAATAATATCCAGTCCTGTCGATCATCGGGTGGTCATGCCACCTATATATTTGGAGATATTTAATAACGATGGCTGGTTTAAGCTTTTCTATGGGTATCATACTCTTTTACATGTCTCAACATAAACTTTATGAAAGAAAGACACGTAAGATGTTCATCAATAGATGAGATATATTCAACACACATGAGAAAGCACAAAATATCTTTGCGATGATCCCTTGAGCCTGTAGGCAGCACATGCATTTCATGCCAGGTGAGTCGACGGTCCGTATTTGTTCGAAGTTTAGCCCGTTTTACAAGTAAACATGCTTTTCTGGATATCCTAAACGCATTCCACTGAACGCCCAGTTAGGCCGATGTGGGCCGATTAAATTTTATGGATACAGAGTAACAAATTGTCTATTTCTATTTCCGACAGTACTTTAGTACAAAACGACAGTGTCAAAATTGGAAAGCATGTGCAAACTACAGTCGACCACATAACACCTATCCCCAACAGTATTGGTCACCACTGAGACAGAATCATGTTCAAGTTGTTGAGCCGAGGTTATGTGTCTAAAAACTGATCCATGGTCTTGCTCCAATGTACATACACGAACTTGCAAGGCTTTACCAGAACCGACCTGGGACAACGGTCTGCCACCCCACCGCCCCCTGTATCTGTATAAGATGCGTAACATCCATCTATCATTTATATATCATCTGTTCATTCACTTCAGTTCTTTTTGGGGGTTTTATTATTTGTGAATGCTTTCAATCGACATATATTCTCTTACTTTCAATGCTAGCATATCTGGTGATTGTCCAATGCATGGTGACAGTGTATATTATGTTTTAGCCTTTTCGTTATTTGTTACAGCCATGTTTACGTGATCAAATGATCAGGTCGGAATGATTATTTGCAGTTGTGTTCAATAATATACCTCTGAACAAATGGCTCATATGTCATTTAAGCACACATTAATTTTTTTTATAATTGATCATTTGAATTTCCTGATTCCCCTGTTACAGAAAAGGCCGTAGAGCCAGGGAACTCTAAGGTCCTTTGCAAGAAGGTTCATTGATCACAGGAAAAACAGGATTTTTTTCTAACAAAGCACAAACCAACAACACCAGACACCACAACACATTAATTATTGTCCGATGAACTTACCTCCTTATGTGATCTCCCTTTAGTTGCTGGTGATCTACAGCCCCGTTTTATAATTGTATTGTTAAATATGATGACATATTTTTATGACTACATAAAAGTTTTAAAAAACATCTGTAATAGTCTAGTTATTTTTCCGTCCTTTGATGACATGTACCAATTGTGTATGCAAAACTTTTAAAACCACCCTATGACTGAAATACTGCCAATGTGACTCTAAATGTTAACTCACGAACCCACTCAATTGTCCGATGAACACAACTAGCCTCGTGACGTCACAGATTCACAACTTTGGTCTAAGTTTCTTTGTTATTGCCTAACAAATGGTGTAATGAATACATCAGATGCTGCAATTGTCTTACTCTGGCAGGTTCCGGATATTATACCTCCAGCATCACGATTCTCACTTAAACAAATGGATTCTTTCCTCTCTCTATTCTCAATTAGTTTTCCTTTAGTTACTTCCATATTTGGGCCTTTCTTTTATCTTGGAACTATGATTCTGATTTAACCTGTATTGAGCACATGTAATAGATATTTTCGTTTCTTTATTATTTCCTTTAGTTCCAAATGGGAATTTTGGGACACAATAGATCCTGTGTCCACCCATTTGTACATTGATAACGGATGAAGGGATGGGAAGAGCTGCAGCAGGCGAGGGGGTGTAGGTGTGGGAGGGGCGGTCGATGGGTGGTGGATCGTGGGAAGCTGACTGATGCTGAACAGATGGTATCACTGGACCTTGGTCGATAACAAGTCAGCCAATGCCCATTTCGTCTTCTACAAGATCACAAGAGGAATCACGTTTAATTGCAGATGTTAAATGTCTTTTTAAGGAAATTATCAGATTTACCAGAAAGCAACAACAGAAATGTGATATAAAATATTTTCTTCCCTGTCGTGTGCACATATTACCAATGACTGTTTCAATCATAATCTCCATCTTACCACACAATGAATGACATTAAACAGGTTCATCTTTTCTAGCTTTCCATACTTTTAGCATTATTCAATATGATTACGGAGGTGGAATCCCAACCCTTATCGTCACTGGTGGAAACATCACAGAAGCGGGTATCCAAGATATGTATGTTGAACGATTAATCTCTACTCAGTTATTTGAATTATGGTGATAAATTGGACTTTTGTATGACCTCGAAACTTCAATTTTTTAAACATTGATAATTTCATTTGTGAGAAGCATGTTGCTTTTGAACTTGAACTAAAACCGCAAGTTTCAGATATATAGTACTTTAGTCTCGTGTTTTTGACGTCGCCATTGTCATTAGTAGCTGTATGGTCCTGTGGGTAACGTGGGGATGCGATCTTGATCTGGTTGGGCAGTTTATTTTGTATGTGAATATACAAATGTCTTTGTCGATACATCGAGAGATCTTTCACATAGGCTGAACGCTCCATGTTGGAAAGTTTTCATCATATCTTTCTTAAGTTTAATTTCATCGATGGAAGTGGTCGACAGCCGCAGACAAATAGCACAATATATAGATTTTGATTTGCTCGGCGTCCCTTGTCATGAGCTCCGAGATTACAGGATGTGTACATGATCAGTTTCAACAATTTTTGAACAATGGAAAGTGATGTTTTCTGAATTTGTAAACACCTGTCAACAAAAGACAGTGCACAACAACTAAATCTCATAGATTAATATTATTAACTCCTGCTAAATATATATATTCAGACTTTACAGAAATCAAGGCATTTTTTCTATTATTTATAAAGTCAACAACGGACTTACAAATTTAACATCGGTTTAGACCTGTCGACAACATGGAGTACAATAACAACGAAAATAACACAGATTAGAATTTATGTAAAATACAACACCATCACAGATATTAAAAAACGACACATAATGAAAGTGGGACTACAACTCAAGAGTGACCGGACAGACCAACCTGAAATATTATTGCTTAGTGCGGCGCCCAACAACAAACAAACTTACGTTATGTATGTTTTTGTTGATGAAAATTTCTCAGAAATTTCGTGCGGGCGATAGAGGCTTTGATCACCCATGTCGTTGGTGTACAATGAAAGTGTGTCATCAATGGCAGTGATAGTTACATAATACAGCTTTTCTAACGACACTGCATCAGCTCGTGCTCAAAGCAGAAGGCAAAGTTGTATCAGGTTTGAATTATGAAGAAATTACCGTAATGGATTTGGAGGCAACTGATGCAATGTCTTTAAATCAGTAGTTGAAATCGTTGTATCAAAATTTTAATTAACTGATTCAATTTATTCCTATATCAGTGTTGACCTGCAACAGATATCTGGGTATGGTATGCAGTTTTGTCTAAAATTTACTCATATCAGTACACCTATGTCAAATAATTCGCGAATGTTCCTTTACCATGAAAAAGGTAAGGCAATCGGCAATCAGCAAGACGTTAGTTCCACCCATGCGAGACTCACAAATAATGCAATAAGCCTACAGTGTTTATCTGAAACTCTATTCAATTCAATACATGTTTCAGGCATACAAATGAACCATGAGGTTGCATTAACCTTTTCATTGATTTTTCAACGTCCTTGCACCAATTAAAATACATTTTGTAGTATATATTTGTAGCTTATATACACCAAGTGAGTACCCTTGAACTTAGAGAGACCAGCGCACAATCAAGATGTTGAATACTGCTTTACCAGACCCAGACTGGAATATTAATGAACAGATGTGACACAGCTATCAACCACTATTGTCCATTCATTCTGATATACATGTATTTTAAGCTCATTAAATGACGCATTCAACAAACAAGATTCGCTCTGTATGAATTCATTTGTAATGAGAGTAGGGAAGTGATGTTTACCACTATGCCAGCTCCAGTGACCTTTATGTACCAATGCTTTCGGTGACTGTTCTGGACTCATCAATTGATTGATTACAAACCACACTCATTAAGGACAATTCTCAACATCATCCCAGAACATTATCGTATTTGTGTGTTTACCTACTGCACCAGACCTTACTGATTATTGGCAACTTCCTCTACGTTGACTCTAAAACTGTAATCGTCCTGTGCCTATTCGACATACCCTCGAGCACCAATACCATTTCTACAGACACAGGTGTTCTAAGGCAATTATGTAGCGTATTTCATTTCTATAAATACACTGTTATATTTGCATAGGGCCTGGTGTCCAAGTGATGTCATGGTTGATGTCATGTGATGGAGTGAGTGAGTTTAGTTTTACGCCGCACTTGGCAATGTTCAAGCTGTATGGCGCCACGGCGGTCTGTAAGTAATCGAGTCTGGACCAGACAATCCAGTGAGCAACAGTATGGGTATGTGATATAAGATAATCGAAATTGTTTTTTTGTGTGTGTGTCTGTGTATGTGTAAAATGTTACAGAAACCTATTGAATTCGGCTTACCACCAATTTGTCTGTTGCAAAATAATCAACAAGAATGCTATATATTGATTGATACAGTGCCGAGGAAGTAGATCGCTGCATCCTGGCCTGAATGAGAGGCTTCAGTTGCTGATGATTGGATACTTCCAGTGAGGCAGGGAATGCTCATTGTTTTGTGAACACCTGGTATCGTCGCTTTTTGATCCTGATTCATTACCACATTCTCATGATATAGTCAGAATCACGCAATGGACTTTCCCTTGAGTCATTATCACAAAATATTAATTCAGGTCTGAAACTGAAAACGTCAGCAACCACATCTTCATCTACTTACACTGTGCAAACGTCACCTTGTGGTCTGTTTATTTGCAGTTTAATGCAAAATCGTAAAAAAAGAACAATCTGAAGAATATTAGACCGCAAGTCTCTGGGTCAAAGGATTACAGTTTTCTTTCAGGAAAAAAACGCTCAACTGTGTACATGCCACATGCAGACAGGCCCTGTGGGATCTTGCATTAGCGAGCCAGAAGGCTTTCATTCTATACAAAAGGAAACACATCCTTCATCAAATGACTTTGTGGAAGGTTATATAGCCTACATTTGTCTTATTTCGAGTAAAACACCAAAATCAAATCGATAGTTTGAAAACAAAAAATGCTTCTTTTCTTTTGATGCATTATGAAACAATGGACATGAAATATCTCGGAGAAACAGGGTTCTTTGTAGAGGGAATCAAGGCAAAGAAAATGTGACTTCAAAGAAAGTAGCATTCGTGTTAACACAAGTTAAATAACGCTTCATATATCATAACTCATCCTGACAGATGAAGGTACGCACATTTCTATGCCTTCCTGTTCACCACATAGATCCAGTAATGGGATACTAGTTGCCAGGGTACATATCTCGATGTACTGACATACATATATGTTAATAAACTGGGTCTGCATCAATGCAAAGTATTATTTCTACTATTAATGGTTAATTATAACAGCAGTAGCAGGGCTACTGTAAAGTGTCTTATGGGATGACTGCTTGGGATCGAAGTCTGAGTCTTTCCTCTATTGGCTGTTCTATCCATATGATGCATTTCAAGTTTATGTCATAAATATAGAACGTCAGTGCAAAAGAATACCCAGTTTGGCCTACCCACGGAAACACATTCCGTGTGGTGTAAAGTTGTTCTCGAAAAGGGTAAGCATGTCATAATTAATGTGTAATATGCCATAAACATTTGACGGCCAATATGATACTTACATTTTCTTTCAGTAATATTTCAAGCTTCTGTGACTACATCCAAGTAATGATTTTTACAGCAAGTTTAATATACCTCCTAGTCTGTTTCATTTTTTATGCAGTAAAACCTCTAGACGACACATATATTCCGTATACGCAGCTTTTCAACGCAGCTGCAAGGTTATGTCTATCCCTTTATGATGATGACGTTGGAACTGAAGGCCGTCGTCCAGCGATCATGCTGTAAAAATAGAAAGTCATCGAAAACATTAAATGTAGGTGGTTTCTGACATTTACAGTAGTGTGGGACAAATAGGGAAATCGTTTTTGTGAGAGAATGCTTTTAAAATTTACAGAATTACTCACATTTGTACAAAATACAAATTACCGAAGGCTGTTCCTGGGCTTCTTATAACGACACATAGTCTAGTCTTTATGCTGTCTCGATGATAATTAAGGAGGTGCAAGAAAGCAATTGTACTATAAAGCTATTGAAAGACTCGCGCGTGCACACTACTGGTACGATTCAAGTTCATGCTAGTAGCAAACGTGGTGCTTGCCTTGTGACTTGACATTTTCTTAGTACACGTTGTACATGTTGTTAGTACATTGCTTTCAAATATCAACATGCTGGCTGTTGTTATAATAGTTTGTGATGATGTTATGCTATTGCCTCTACCATTAGTGCAGTTGCTTGCAAGTATGTTCTTCTTTACGGATTATGCACCATCAGAAATGCACTCAATTCAAATGACACCATAACTTCTCAGAAGGAATAAGTGACCAACAGTCAACTGACAATAACTGGGACATGTTGAGACATTTGCACCTGAATACAACACTGTAACGGCCACCGTACAGCCAAGAAAGTGACTAACTGCCATTTGCCATGAAGCAAATGTCTATACCTGAGACAGAGAATTTTGGTCTAAGACAAATTGGTGATCATCAAAACTCTGCGAAACAGTTTTCTTTTGTTACAGAAGAGACGATGCTATATAACCTGCATCTTCAAGTATATGTTCACAGGTTTTAGTTGCAGTCATTGTCAGATCTTAGTCCTTGTGACAACGGGTGACTGGTAGTAAACGGCAGTGACTGGTGAGTGAGTGAGTGAGTTTAGTTTTACGCCGCACCCAGCACTAAGCCAGCTATATGGCAGCGGTCTTTAAATAATCGAATCTGGACCAGACAGTCCAGTGATCAACAGCTGGAGCATCGATCTTCGCAATTGGGAACCGATGTCATGTGTCAACCAAGTCAGCGAGCCTGACCACCCGATCCCGTTAGTCGCCTCTTACGACAAGCATGTGTTATTTAGAGCTCCGGTTCAACATAAATGCAGTTTTTTAAAACAACGATTGTAAACGCTGGACCATAGATCACAACTGACCAACGTAAGGCAACCCTACTACCTTGGTACCTCTCGTTTATAAATAGTGTAGGTCTTGCTATTACCTTTTGGAGTAGAATAAAAGTGTAGCTTCATTGTAATGATGGTAACATTCGTATTGAGCTATAGCCTCGACACCAACTGAGGTCATGCTTAAAGCGAAATGAAGAGTATTGGACAACGGAGTAATGCTCTCACGATTTCAATGTCAAGATGATAAATGCACCAACACAACACATTTTGAAGTGCAGAATTGAATGCCATGCAAACAGCCTATTACTACGATGCCCCACTACTACCACCATCGCCCTCGACCCTTCCACACACACCCTAGTACACACACAGAGGGAAATATGGGTCAGAATATCTTCCCGAAATCCCCTTCACTACTGCTGGCTCGAGTAGATTATTTTTGTTTGTGCAGACCAGCGCTTGGTCAAGCGGTCCAACACTCCCTAATTTACAATCACGTACTCTGTTTCCAGCAGTGAATTATTCAATACTTGTAGATTTAAGGACGTAGAATGGATGAGGAATGAAAACATGCTTGTGAGACTTCATTTCTACCAACTGCATCAAAGGTTCCTGTAATTGATGACCCCATTGCCATCACCCAAGGAAATTCATCGTATATTTCTAATGGATCTACCTACCAGACGTCACTAATGGCCAACAATTTCCTCCGTGTGAGTGGATGTTGATTTCCAAACTGGGATCGTCCTACACAAATACGCCATTCGCCTACATTTTGTACATATACAGCCAAGCCACCGAGATTGTGTACTTAACTGATTTCAGTAAATTACTGTGCGATATTAAATGATCATTGGGACATATGTCATGGTAATGATATGTGAATTCCCGCTCTCTGTTTATGCACGTTTTGGGGGAGGGGGCATGACACAGAAAAAGGTGGTATGTATTTTGTCAAGTGTTCGTTTTTATCCGAAGAGTATCTATACGTATGCCACCGCCTCCGTGGTGTAGTGGTTAGAGCGTCCGCCCGGAGAGCGGAAAGTCGCGGGTTCGA
>VKKT01002710.1:67477-81294 GCA_008038995.1 Haliotis laevigata | reverse complement strand
GCACGTCGTCATATGAGCGAAATATTCTCAAGCACGACGTTAAATCCAATTTCACCTCACCCATACAGGTAGCAAACGTACTTTTAGACTAACTTGCTTGGTCTCTGAATATATAAAATTTTGATAGTACTTAACAAATAAACCCATTTAAACTGAAAAGGAGCTCCAGTGAGATGGAATTGAAATACTGAACCAGAGGAAATCTGGAAATTTAGGTCTTTACGGTCCAGGGACTGTGAGACGGACTAGCTTTAGCTAGAAAGGCTGGGCTGGGCGGAATGGAAAATAACGTGGTTCGGGGACTGGTGGAGACTATATCGTTATAACGACTACTGTAACTCCTCACGGTCCTGATATGGTGACCCATTATACCTATGTATAGCTACATCAGGGAGAATAGAAGACGTAGATTATACCATATACCATTTTCCCCGCTAAATGTAAATCTGTATTGTTCCAGTTGTTTTGCTAGCCTTTTTTATCGGCATTTAAATGGTGTAAGGTATTTTCTCATTGGTGTATAACTTCTTTTGTCACGAAATGCTTCCAATGTGATTATAAAATATAGTTTATAAATTCTAAAAACAAATCCATCCACGGTTGATGTCGCTCTGTTGTAAACCTTAGGAGCAGATATGAAATCGATCATTAACACTGCCGTTTGGCATATTACAAAACGGCCGTTCTAATCATCTTCCTACCATTATAAAAATAACATTAATTTACTCGGTGAAAACGGGCTGTAAGACATTCTTTCTTTGCAGGGCGGTAAACATATTAATAGCTGAGACGTATTACTACTCAAATTAACCGACTGGGGGAAAACGTGTAATTGTCACTACAGCGTGTAAAATTCCATCATTAATACGTCTGATATTACGCAAGTCTGTAAATATGTGTCAAACTGACCCCGTCATGGAAAATTGCTCAAAATACAAAACGCTCTGTCATTGGATCATAGAAATCCCTACACACATACAGGTGATATGATTGGCCAATCTGATACCACGTGATTATTTGCGTATCCGGATATATGGAGGTATATCGTAAACAACAGAAGTAGAGCTCAAGTTGATTATATCATTGACGGGTATATACAGTTATGCACATTTACAGCTTTCCAGAACAGTAAATTTTGATCTGAATTGCTGGTAAGTTGTCTTTTTGAGTGTTATATCTTTGTACAATACGCCGGCGAGATGTTCGCTCGACTAAATCGAGGTTGTGCGAGAATATGATTCACCATGAACTGACATTGAATTGGAAGGAGGATTAACTCAATAATTCGGTTATGTAGTCTGTCATTTCCTACGCTAGTGGTGATTGCAGTCTCCCCGTGACTTGGTTAGTTTAGATACGAGACATTTCGTTCTCGTCTTACATCAGATTGCTTACACGCGACTCTGACATGTTATTGAAAGGAAAAGGGGCCCTCTTAGGGTTTTGTCATCTTGCCTGCAATAAAATAAACGTTAAATTTGGCATCGTAGTTTATTTATGTTTGTACCTTGACCTATTTATGAGCATGTTGTCTTGCCTGTCCAAACACTGGCATTTGTTTTGCTGATCAGTAACCACAACGAACAAAGACTCAAAGTGATTAATTGTTCAGTTAATGTAACATACTAACAATAACTTCGCAGACGCCTTGTTGACAGTGTCGTATATTTTGGGATAGAAACAGGCAGGTAAATGTAAATTTAAAAGTAGGTAAAGTGAGACATGATCATAAATTATTTTGATAGAAACAAGCAACAACATTCAAATTTAAATTGTATACATAGTCCCAATTTTTTTGCTGAATGATTGTTTAATCTAGACTTGCTTCATGTAGAGCGATAGCGATAAGGACTTGGCCAGTGGGGTGGAAATAGAAGGTTTTAGGATTAATTTACTGTGAGGCAGATTACTAACTTTTCTTGATCATTTCAAACTAATTGATGAACTGAAATGAACAGAGATTATAGTCACCAAAAGGTTGACCAAACAGAATTATAATGTGACAAGCAGTATTGTCATGAATATGTAACTTGTTGATTACACAATGTTTCAGGGCTTTTTGTGGCTGTAATGAATGACAGAACAGGGGAGCATGGCATCTCTGTATACTGTAAACTAATAATTGCGGTGTGTATACAGTATGTTCGTAACAAACATGCTTATAATGACGGGTGGTGGTGGGGTAGCCTCGTGGTTAAGGCGTTCGCTCATCATGCTGAAGACCTGGGTTCGATTCCCCACATGGGTACAATGCGTGAAGCCCAATCCTGGTGTCCCTCGCCGTGATATTGCTGGAATATTGCTAAAAGCGGTGTAAAACTAAACCCACTGTCTCACTCACTTATAATGACGGATGTAACAATGTGTTTATTTTTAAAGGATTATTGGCCTCGATTAGATGATGGCAAGCTGTAGGGATGTAATGACCATGATTTCTGTTGATTGTTTGGTTGAATTGATTATCATGCTGTTTACAGGATGTTTCATCATGTACGTTGATCAACATAAATAAGACACTTCTAACAAACTGATATTAGAAACCCACATTATGGCCATGTGCATCCTCTGTCAATGACAATATTTGCTAAAATAACAAACTGTTTATCCAATCTTTTGCAATAGAAAAGGCACTTCAAATGGCAATAAACAATTGAAATAGTGATTATGGGGATTAAGTTTTGACAGCTTGTCATTAAAAAAAATACGTACAACAGTGATTAAGCTGTAACCAGACATGTAGCCCATGTATCTACATGTCTATATCAATTAAACTCTCTTAGTAATAAAGAAGAAGAAAATTATTATATTTTCGTTTCACGCACTGTAACACAATGACAATAAAAATACAACAATATAATATACAGTGCCCAGTCATTATGGCCTATGAGACACGCAGGACGCCACATACAAATAGATAAAATGAGAGGTATCACAGATCATACATATACACCCGTGCATTAATTAAGCACCACCCTATTTTGAAAATACGATGTGATGCTACTGATTAGTTAGGGTTTAGCCATCAATTTAATCAACCTGTAGTTAAAGAAGCTTTATCCATTGACAGTTTTACAAATACAATAACCATTTCTGTTCTTTATGAAAGAATATGTCAATGAATATATGTCATGTATGATATCTTTTAGTGGCATTTAGATGTTGTTATAGATGACCAAGATATTTTATGGATTTTAGGTTCTTTATTTTTTCCCGTACAACGTTTTGGGATCTTTACAGATCCCTTCATCACATGATGAAATGTTGTGTGGGAAAGAATTAAGAAGTTTAAATCTATAAAATTTATATTTCAATGTAATTACAAAGACATTGTTATCAAGGAGGGTGACATGCAACATTATGCACAAGGATGAAGGATAACTGAGTTTATACAATGGGGGTTGACGGGGTAGCCTCGTGGTTAAATCATTTGTATGTCACGCCAGAGCCTCGGGTTAGATTCCCCACATGGGTACAATGTGTGAAGCCCATTTCTGGTGTCCCCGCCGTGATATTGCTGGAATATTGCTAAAAGAGGCGTAAGACTTGTCTCACTCACTCACTGATACAATGGAGGAGGTTGATATAGAGTGTGATTACAATGCTGATAGTTGTTGTGTWTATATATTGTAGGTATGAATCCAGATGGACAAAGTGGGGAAAGAGTTACTGTTATCAGATGTGGTTAGCTGTAGGGATGTAATAACTGTGATTTCTGTTGATTGTTGTTGGGTTGAGTCTTTTAATGGTGATTACCTCTAAGCATTTTCTGATCTTGTAGTAAGACTGTTTGGCTTCAAGGATTTTGATGTTACAAAGGATGGTATAGTCAGGATGGGTGTGGGTGTGGTTAGAAATATAGTGGGTAGCCTGGTGGTTAAAGCGTTCACTGACCATGCCGAAGACCTGGGTTTAATTCCCCACATGGGAACAATGTCTGAGCCCATTTCTGGTGTCCCCTGCCATGATATTGCTGGAATATTGCTAAAAGCAGCTTAAAACCATACTAAAGTCAAATCATAGCACACAAAATACCAGCAAAGAACGCTATTGAAACAAAACTCATGCAAATATTACACCTGTAAGATAAAATGATTAGTGGTAAGCTGATTGCAAACTTCATTGATTCAAGATTTTACAGTTGGTGAAATATGTACTACAAACAAACTCAAATACCAATAGATTCCTTTTGAAAAGTACATGCTAAAGTAGTCTGTGTATCAAAGACACACACTGACTGGAGCTGCTAGACTAGATATGTATTTCTCAGTTTCGTGAATGATAATGGCTTCCTGCAACAGAGGAAGAATTGTCAAAAATAGTTTCACGCTATAAGTTTTGGAAAGTTTAAATACCCAAATGTCAAGAAACAGGAGGGTGGAAAACAATTGAATACCCACTAAAATTTGTGCATGTCCAATGAAAATCAAACACATGGGTAAAATACAGGCATCCCTCGCCATAACTGCATGGGATGAACAACAATGTTCCCAATCCAAGATGTATTCATTCTTCCATCATGTATTTGAATTCTGTATGTCAGTGAGTTATTCATGATTCTATTTTCTCAACAGAAAAAAATGTCCCAGTGGAAATCTGTGACCTTCTCTTTGGACCTGCGCTCATCTGCTGCCCTTCAGCGACAGTTTCTCAGGGAGGTCAATCGCTACCCTGCCCTTCATGGTGGCCCACTCCTGCTGCAAGCCATCAACAGATATGAGAGGTTCTGGCTGCCTCTTGCTGCCAGATATCCCAAAGAACAACTGGCAGCACCCTTGGATATAGAATGGGTGTGGCACTGTCACTTGTTGGCTCCCCTGAAGTACCAGAAGGACTCCCATGCAATTGTTGGATGTATTGTAGACCACAAGCTCATGAATTCATCTGAAAGAAAGTCCTCCATGGCAAAGTCCCAGCAACACTGGAGACAGATGTATCCATCAGAGCCGTTTGAGGTTGATTTGGGTGGTTCTGTGGTGGATCCCAAGCTTCAAGAACCAGTGATGTCTTCTTATGACCTTGTTGATGCTGTGTCAAGACAGAAAGTCTTCTTCTATCAAATCTCTCTTCCTCATTACCATGACCAGAAGTATTTGGATATTTGTCAGGAGCGATACAAGAAGTTTATCTATTTGAAACAAATGAACCCTGGCAAGTTCATCGTCCCATGCTATGACATCGACTTGGTCTGGCATACACATCAGCTGCACCCTCTGCTGTACAAGAAGGACAGTGAAGCACTTCTGGGGAAAACTTTCAACCACGATGATACTGTCACTGATCGTTCTGTCGGCTCCAAGCTCTACAACTCGGACATGGAAACGCGTGATCTTTGGCGGGCCACCTTCAATGAAGGCTTTGCTATGTATGGTGCAATGTACAGGGGAAACCCACCGGATGGAAAGCTCTACAGCATGGCCAAGGCAGAGCTCTTTACTGTTTCGACAAAGTCAGCTGTATTGAAAGTGGAGTCGGTTAAGTTATCCGGCCTGCCGTCTACGGTGAAGAAGTTTAAGCTGAAGATATCTGCTGCTGCAGACAACAAGGAGATGCAGACTCTGGCCTCGTTGAAGAGCCCCAACCAGGAATGGAAAGACAAGAATCTCGTAAACTACAAATTTGAAACAAAGTCAACCAACTGCCTAAAATTTCGCCTGGAAGAGAGGACAGGTTTTGCTTGTTTCGGCAGCCAGATGACCTTGGGAGAAACTAAGTACCCGATGCTCCCACATATTGAAACTGGAGGACCAACTACGACTCCTTTGAATGTCAATCTTGACCTTGGGAACAATCAGCTGAAGGTGAACTTCAAGGGAAGCCTTCTCCCTCCAGTATCGGGGCCATGCTTGCTGTTCCTTTCCTCTGGTCGCTATGACAACTGCATCATGCCTGAGAATGTTGAGTCAATGTGGGGTCCAGTTCCTCTCCCGCCTGTCAAGTCCGGGGAAGAAAACAGATGTGAAGTTGCCTCCCATCAGTAAGTATTGTTGCTGTGTGAACACAGGTCCAGCTAGACATGCTCAGAGGTCAATATTTGACCAAAAGTCTTTGGCAAATGTCTGTAGATACTCTAAAATTTATATTATCAAAATTCATGTAAATACAGTTTCGTGTAACTTTGGGAATTGTGGATTGAACGGTATTTCATAGAAAACATGACCCATGATGGTGAAGAACCATTATCATGATATGGTATTGATTCCTATATTAAGCCTGCTAAGTTAACTCAGTCTAGACTCCAAGATAAGTCTCTGGTGTAGTACCCATGCTGCACAATATCTAGCAGTAAACATGATAGATGTTTCATTTTTGGAATGCAGATACCCTTTTTTTCTCTCTGTGTAATGTTTACATCAGCAGATTAAACGTCATAAGATCAAAATGATGAGATCCTGTTATTTGAACATATTGAGGTCTGTCATCTGTACATGAAGGTTCACTGACTTTCAGTATTTTTATCAGTGAATAGAATGTTCCTGTAATGCTAAAGGAGTACAAAAGCTTACTTTTAATATAGATCTTCAGATAATTATTATTATGTGTTTGACTTTTCAAGTTGAATTGGAAAAAATTATTACTTTATTCAAAACATCAATTCAGAATTATATTTTTGTATAGCCTAGCAAAAGAAGACACAAATTTCTGGATGACTGATAATAAATAATATATATATTTATTTTTATTTCCACATTTTTGTTACATTTCCATCCATTTTATAACAACATACACGTACATATATATGTGCATATAGATGTACACAGGATTGTGGCTCATTTAAATTTAAATGTCATATGCTAAGACATTACACTGGCTTGCTGAAAAGTAGATAATAAATAAAATGCTTTTCTGTGAAAAGTGCAACATCAAAATGAAAAGGTCATTACCACGTGGACATAGATCGTTTGTTTTTCATGGTAATATATTTTGGAAAGAGACAATAAAAAACGAAAATAAGTTTTTGAAGACCAGGTCAAGCATTACACTGTCATGTTCATGTTCATGTGAGTGAGTTTAGTTTAACGCTGCACTCAGCAATATTCCAGCTATATGGCGGCGGTCTGTAAATAATAGAGTCTGGACCAGACAATCCAGTGATCAACAACATGAGCATCAATCTATGCCATTGGGATACAATGAGATGTGTCAACCAAGTCAGTGAGCCTGACCACCCAATCCTGTTAGTCGCTTCTTACGACAAGAACTGGTTGCTGAAGATCAATTCTATCCTGATCCTCGGGGTATCACGTTCATGTAGCATCTGAAGGCAATGTAAACCATTAAGAGCATGGGTATTTATACCATTATCTGACAATCTGAGTACTATCACAAGGTGACACGTTTAGACATTGTCGATTTTCTCTTCCTACAGGCTGGTGAACCACACCCAGCAGTTGGTATTCACAGTGCGAGTCATCCACAGTCTTCCGCTGCTCACGTCGGCGATCCAGGTCTTCTATCATGACAAGATGGCTGCTGTCGCCCACCTGGTGGGCTCAGACCAGATACCTCTACCAACACAGGTAGGCACTTGTGGTCATTTATATCTCAATGGTTCACATGTATCAAACGTCCTGCTTGTATCACACATCACATGTATCACACATTGTCACGTTTCCAGTGTACAAAATAGCCACAGGCCTGCAAGCCCGTGGGTAGTCAAAATCCAGTCGGGCCACTAAAGCTCCACAGTCACTGGCCGACTGGCTAGTGAATTTTCATGGGCTAGTAACTTTCAGGCATAGCTAGCCTGACTGGCTAGCAAAATTTGGAAACTATTTCACACACCGCATGTATCACACATTGTATACAGACATCTCTGTGTATTTGTTCCTAGGTCAGCAGATCATTTGCATAACTTATTCTCAACTCCCTGGGGCAGTGGGGTAGTGGTTAAGGGGTTCACTCGTCACGTCGAAGACCCGGGTTCACTTTCCCAGATAGTTACAATGTGTGAAGCCCATTTCTGGTGTCTCTCTGCCATGATATTGCTGGAATATTGCTAAAAGCTGCGTAAAACCATACTCACTCACTCTCTCATCTCCGGGAGGAGTATACAACCCTTGCTGCCTTCAAGAGCTAAAGGTTGCTTTACATACTCCTCACATGCCTTTACCCTTTCCTTCCCAGATACCATTCAGACGTTGGCCCAATGTTCGCAATGGTTTTGCCAACATTGCCAGCGTTGGGCCTACGTCTGAATGATATGTGGGTTCCTGGGTGAAAAGAGGCACATTTGAACTACTGGTAATTTCCCTTGTCTAGGAGAACACTACACATTATGACACTTTTATATCGGGTGTGTGTGATTGGTTGCTTGCTTTATTGTTTAACGCTGCACTAAGCAAGTCTAGCCATACGGTGGCAGTCTGTAAGTGAGTGAGTGAGTATGATTTTACGGCACTTTTAGAAATATTCCAGCAACACCACAGAGGGGGACACCAGAAATGGGCTTCAGACGCAGTCTGTAAGTGATTGTGTGGGATACGATGGCATATATCAACCAAGTCACGAGGCCTGACCTCCCAATCGCAAGTTGCGTCTTATGGCAAGCATGCAATAGGATACTTGTCATCCACCTTGTCTCATGCCTCATATTTGGGGTTTGGTTGTGCTGAAGATGACCCAGATTCAATTCCCCACATGGGTACAATCTTTGAAGCCCATTTCTGGTGTCCCCCTCATTGGTAACTACTCGTGTCATTCCGGCAAGCCGGTTTGCATCTCGTACCCCTCTCGTGGCCATGTTTACGACTGGCCCTGACTGAGCGCAAACGGGCACTGGTATGAAAATAGTCTAGTGCTATCCCCAAGGAAAGATAACTCTGAATTTCCAAACTTGGCTCTAGAATATCCTAAATCCCGTGGGCAAAACAGCAATACAGTCATTCCCTCTGTAAATATGTTTCAGTGTTAAAAAGTTTCTGATCCTTTAGCTCAAGGTTCATGTTTAACTTGTGCTTTGCATAGTTTAGCGAAGTTTCAAACCTTGAACGGTGCTGCCATTTTCATGCTTCGAAGTGCGTTTTACTACGCGCGATTTGATTGGTTTGCCACGATTCTTGGCAATAGTGGCGTACGATAGGTGTACGAGTCTTCTTGTAGGTCACGGAAAGAGGCGAGTAGTTACGAATGGTGTCCCCCTCTGTGATATCGCTTAAATATTGCTAATACCATACTCATTCACTCATACCTCCTGCTAACATTTATGTTTCATGATTTACCTTTTGTAAGGAGTGTATCTTGAGACAATCCACTGTAGCATCCATTTGCCATGATTACAGGTAAAACATCCTGACAAGTGTATCACAATCAACCCTCGGTCGGGAGAGAGAGCCATCCTCATCAAGAACAACGAGGGAGATTGGGGCATCGTGAAGGGTCGTTGGGGAGGATACAGTAAAGGAGTGCCAGGGGTCAAAGGTGAGAATTTTGAATGATGGAGTTTCTGTGCGCTGACCTAATTTGACTATTGTGTTATGAGTATTTATTCTGTCGGGTGGTTGGGTAGCCTTGTGGTTAAAGTATTTGTTCATCACATGGAAGACCTGGGTTCTAGTCCCCACATGGATACAATGTGTGAAACCCATTTCTGGTGTCCCCGCCGTGATATTGCTAGAATATTGCTAAAAGAGGCGTAAGACTTGACTCACTCACTGATACAATGGAGGAGGTTGATATAGAGTGTGATTACAATGCTGATAGTTGTTGTGTWTATATATTGTAGGTATGAATCCAGATGGACAAAGTGGGGAAAGAGTAACTGTTACCAGATGTGATTAGCTGTAGGAATGTAATAACTAAACCCGTCATAAAACTAAACTCACTCACTCGCTTATTCTGTCTGTGTAATGTAATATTGCTTTGACTTGACCTACAATGAGTTATGATTATCATGATTGTACAACACTTCTTATTGGGTGATAAATGGTAACTTTAGTTGTTTCACAGAATTTGGTTTTATCCTCACTTTATCCTCAATTTTATTTTTTTCAACATATGAAAGTGTGAGAGGTTCAATTCAAGTTGTAACACAACTTGCCAACTTTTTTCTTAATTTCCTGAATTTACACCCCTTTAACTCCACTCGGGAAGCACAGGAAAATCATCATTGCCCTGCCAATCTCTGTTCAATGATACGTTACATCACAGGGACATAATTCTATATCTACTCTGCTTCACATTTTGCTGTTGACGTCTTGCTATGCATTTAGAAAACTTGGATTGAATCCTCTTTTTGACACAAACTAATGTCTTTTGTTATTTATTATTAGTGTCAGTGGTATTAAGAATATAATTATTACATTTTCACTTTTGTATTTTTTTTGTCAGCCATTAACAACTCCTGGCTGTAAATTGGTGCCATGCTGTAAAATTACTCAGTTATGCTGCAGTAACAGTGTTTCATAGCAGGAATTAAGTGCCACCTGATGGTATATAACTGAAATACTGTTCAGAATCTTTAGAAAACTCACAACTCACACGACCCGTCAAGATCCATGTTAGAACTGATCTTCAGTAACCCATGCTTGTCGTAAGAGGCAGCTAACGGGTGGTCAGGCTCGCTGACTTGGTTGACACGTGTCATCATATCCCAATTGTGTAGATTTCAATGCTCATCCTGGAATCACTGGATTGTCTGATCTAGACTTGATTCTTACAGACCAACACCATATAGCTAGAATATGCTGAGTGAGGCTTTAAATAGCAAACAAACAAAACAAGCAAAACTCACACCCACTTACACACTTGGCTTGCTGTGTCTACAGGTACCAGACATAATCGGGGAAAGCGTGGCGTACCTGGATGTCCGGGCTACTTGACCTTCAAATTCTACGATCTTCTCCATGGATCTTCGAAGGAAATCCAACTTACAGATTATCTGAATCAAAAGTTCTCCTTCAAGTTTGGGTCCCTGTTCATGGACCTGAAGCAAGGTTATGTTCGCGTGGAAGAAGACACGACCCTGATCCCGGAGCACATCGCCCTAGCCTTCTCCATCTCTCTTCTACATGTACTGTGTCAGCCTCGCCCATCCGACTGGAAGCCGGGTGACCCTGTGCAGAAGCAAGTCACAAGGGGAACACAGTCTGTGCAGTCCATCCCATCGAATGACATGGCTTTCATCATGGCTGCTGGCTTCATCACCATGACACCATCCAACCACTACATCTACCACACCTATGGCATCAACGCCTGTGCTGGTTGCGGTGGAGGTGGGATGGGTGACATCGGTGGAGTGGACACTGGGGTGGTTGACGTGGATGGTGGGGCAGGTGTGGCTGGAGGCGATGGTGGAGATGTAGGATGTGGCGATGCTGGGGATACTGGTGGGTGTGGTGGATGTGGAGGGTGTGGTGGATGTGGGGGAGGGGGAGGAGGTGGATGTGGAGGTGGCGACGGTGGTGGATGTGGGGGTGGATGTGGCGGCGGGTGTGGAGGAGGGTGCGGGGGAGGATGTGGAGGCTAACCTGATGCATGAAAAGCATCTGGATGAAAAGGTCAAAGGAAAGAAGGAGACTACATTTACAATATTTGTTACATTTACTTAGAAGATCTGCAGATATTAGAACCAAAGACTATTTGACAGCAGAATTTAGTAAGCTCTCAATTTTCTTATACTCTGTAAACTTTACGTGATGCAGAGATGACTCTCTGGAGGGACAGCAGATCCATGTTTTACATGCAGTTCGTGCATGATCAATGCATTTAAGGGACTGGTCATTAATTATTGGGGAGGGGGCAGCTGAAACTAGAAAGTGTGAGGGGTGAAGGGTGGGGCTCACCAAAATTTATCACAACTAATTTGGGGGTTCACTAAAAAATTACACTCATGGAATGAGGGGTGAAAACAAGTCCCACTAAAAGAGTTTGTGGGGTGGGATGGCTCAATATAATAGTCCTACGACCAATCTCACCACAACCCTGACCCCCCTCCCCAGTAATTTATGATCAGTCCCATACAATACCCTTCTCAAAACAATTACTAAAGCCCCAATATTTTTAGAATAATGTACAGTGACTGTTGAGTAGGTCAAAGCAGTCATACGCTGCAAGTATAGTTTACTATATATTTTATGTATGCATAATCATAGCAATCATAATGGCTTCTAGTGACTCTTAATCCCATAATATCATGCTGTGTTGTAGCTTATTTATTTATAATGTCACCATTAATGACATGCCAAAATTGTGTAGAACTCTGGTCGTGATTGGAGTTGATGAGGAGGTGTATTTGGCAGTGCTCTCAGAACCAAGATGTGAACATACATGCAGTTATGAAACCATCTGCCAGTGTTACCAGAGTATTAGAATGATGTTGTGAAACTTCATACTTTAATACATGGTTAAATATGTAATAATAATATCTAAAGGTAGGGTAGGTGTTTTTGCTGAATATTATGTTTGTATACACCATAATCGTGGACCACATTAGGTTTGGATTATTTGATTTGCGTAGATGATTAGATAGTATGTCAAATATGCACTGTGTCACATGATTTGATTGGAACATGATCTGAGGTGGCCCAGATGTCTAAGCACTGCAGTCTGCTGAAACTTGAGATTCTGGGTTTGAATCTCGGTTCCCCCCGATCATGTTTTTAGGTTTTGAGCACCATAGTTCTGCTTGTGTTAAACATCTAAGATGTAGCTGGAAAACTGTTCAAATTAGAGTTGAACCTGATTCACTCACCCACTCATGACATGCAGATTGAAGTAGTATATTTTATTGTTTTGTTATGATGGACATTAACACAGATGAGATTAGCAAAATATTTGAGATCTGAAAGAAAATGTTATGCATAACTTGATAGAAATGTTTTACTGTTATGACACCTGATTTTGAGATGTCAAATTTCTTTGGCAAACGGCCATTATGACACATTCGTGTTTTTCATGATACTTTTTGTATTTCATTTTCATAACTTTCTGCTTAAATATGGCCTTAACTGTGGCATCTTGAAAACTCTGCTAGACCCCAAAGTTTCCAGTATGACTGTCAGTATAGACTGAAAGGGGCTTCCATGTATGAGGACGTATTTTGATAAGGAGAGATTTATCACTGACATTGTATTATTACAAAAAATAGCTGCAGAAGAGAAAAACTATTAGAAGTCTGTTGATCCGGTCACCTTCCATGACAAAATGCTGTTTTGTTAAGTTAGCTCAGCTTAAGTGTGACATGACACTTTCATGTTTGAACATGCAAACTTGTTTCATTGAAATGTACTGGTATACCTCCTTTTTGTTGCTTTCCTCACTGATCAAAAGGTCTGGATAGTGGTTTTGTTCTTGAAATGCAAAAAAAATGTTGCATGAAATGCTTGCTTGTAAAAAATTGTTTCTTAGTGATGGAATTTGTTATCTATTTTCTATTTTTGTTTTCTAACCTAATAACATACAGGTCCCTTTTAAATGAGCCTATGATACATTTTTCAAGAAATTGGTCTGTAATTTTTTTGTTGAGTGACCATTTTTTGATGGTCAACATGTTATATAAATGTTCTATTTGTCACCAAGGTTGTTCATGTATGTTCAAAGCTTTGACACTTCCGTGTCTCGACAGGAGTTGGTGGGAGACGTTATGATCAATCGCACGTTTTAGCCTTATTGTTAAAATGCATGTGTTAACTGTCATTAAGATGCATGTTTAACAATGTGGGTCAAGTTTTATTGGCAATAATGAATAAGGCAATTATGTTTGTATTTTTTTTATTACAGATTTTGGGGAGTGAATTTTTCTTTTCTGAAAGTGTCAATTGTTACCATTGTATATGGAACCTGGGGCGGTGGGGTAGCCGAGTGGTTAAAGCGTTGGCTCG
>VKKT01002709.1:23752-38508 GCA_008038995.1 Haliotis laevigata | reverse complement strand
ATATGTCAGCTGTCTGTGTGGTTGTGTCAGGATGAGGAGTGAAGATATGTCAACTGTCTGTGGGGATGTGTAAGGATGAGGAGAGGAGATATATCAGCTGTCTGTGGGGTTGTGTCAGGATGAGGAGAGGAGATATAACAGCTGTCTGTGGGGTTGTGTCAGGTTGAGGAGAGGAGATATATCAGCTGTCTGTGGGTTTGTGTCAGGATGAGGAGAGGAGATATATCAGCTGTCTGTGGGGTTGTGTCAGGATGAGGAGAGGACTGACTGACTAACTGACTGAGTTTGGTTTTACTCCGCTTTTAGCAATTTTCCAGCAACATCAAGGCTGGGGACACCAGAAATGGGCTTCACACATTGTGCCCATGTGGGGATTCGAACCCGGGTCTTCCGCGTGACAAGCCAACGCTTTAACCATTAGGCTACCCCACCGCCTCCTGAGGAGAGGAGATATATCAGCTGTCTGTGGGGTTGTGTCAGGATGAGGAGAGGAGATATATCTGCTGTCTGTGGGGTTGTGTCAGGATGTGGAGAGGGGATATGTCAACTGTCTGAAGGATTGTGTAAGCGTAAAGAAATGAGATGTGTCTCATGTCTGAGGGATTGTTTAAGCCCAAGGTGATGAGATATGTCTGCTGTCTGAGTGGTTGTGTAAGCATAAGGAGATGAGATATGTCTCCTATCTAAGACTGTATCAGGGTAAGGAAAGGAGATATGTGTGCAGTCTGATGTTGTGTCAGACTATGGTTTGGGGGAAGGTCTGTTCATAGCCAGTGGATGTGGGTAGCACATTGTCAGGGTCAGAGAAATTATGCTGTTTTCTTGCAATGTGAATTGTCAGCATATTGACTTCACTGATGGACATAACTGATGCAGGTTTCTCCTGAGGAAGCTGCTGCAGTACCAGTCTCTAAGTGAGGCGCCAACACCGCCGATCAAACAGGAAGTGACCACACCATCGGTCAAGACAACAAAAAGTCCAGTTGTGCTGGCTTCACCAGCATCCGAAACGACGATGCAAGAGACAACCACACCCGTCCCCAGCAAGTCCAAGTCAGCAAAGAAGAAGGCCCCACCCACTTCCACAGACAAGAAGAAGAGTTCTGCCAGCAAGGAGCTTATCGGTGAGCCTCCTCATACCTGAGTGTGTTCATCTCCGTCTATGTAGCCTACACTGACATGGAACATTCTCCAGTAACGGTGAATTTCTTCACCAGAGTATTGTTTTTAATTTTATTTTCCAAGAGAAATAATGTGCCTAATCCTCAAGATATACACTATCGAAAAGTCATTGCTGTGTTTTTCCTATATGTATAATGTAAAGGCCATAGGTCATATTCAACTTATTCCAGGCTCTTTGTGTTATGAACCTGTGTCTCCGTTTCTTCTGTTGTAAAGTTAGGGGAGGTGTATAAACTAAGATTAAATCACAAGATTAATTGACAAGAGGCAAACCAGATAACTGTTCTTTGTTTGCACCTTGACAAGAGAATCGTGTTGTGTGTGGCACCACCATGATGGATCTGTTTCCCATATTCAATGTTTTCAGAGTCTATCCAGCCGAAGCCTAAGAAGAGTAAATCAGCTGGAGCCAATCGCAGAATAGCTATTCCCCTGATCCCCCTTGACCCAACCGGCCGCCCAGTCTTCCCTCTTGTCCTTGGGGACCTGACTGTCCACAGCCTAGGGGAGGTAACTGCTTACCACCTTACACAACTACACCATCTTACCTCTACACCTTCATGTCTGACAACCACAATCACTTTGTGTATGCCAATAGTTTGTGTATGACAGTCACTTTGTGTATGACAGTCACTTTGTGTATGCCAAACTTTGTGTATGACAGTCACTTTGTGTATGACAATACATTGTGTATGACAATCATGCTCTTTGTGTATGACGATCACTTTGTTCACTTTGTTGTGTATGACGGTGCCATTTTTTGACAATCACCTTGTGTATGACTTTCTTCCCGCATTACAGTCACATTGTGCATACTTTCAGCTGAACCCTGATCGCTCCTGTTTCCACTCTGCTGAAGCCATCTTCCCTGTCGGCTTCTGCAGCACCCGCGTCTACGGCAACGTAACGAACACTGAAGTTCGCTGTCTGTACACATGCAAGATATCTGACTCCGGCTCCAGCCCAGTGGTGAGTGACACTGACGGGGTGGAAGAGGTTTTCCAAAATAGGGGTTTATCTCCACCCACTCAAGGGTGGATGTCAGGTCCTCTTTATGTCAGCAAGTGTCAGTAAAAAGTCCCACATGGGAACTGAAAAGTTGGAAAGAAACCTACACTCAAGAAGTCAGTTCTGCTTGTGCTTGCCTGGGATGAGTAATAGCAGTAGTACCCAGAGATATGTTGTGATTTGTTTATACCTTGCATTTTATGGGAATGAAGTTTAGTTCAATTCAACAATAATTATGAAGAAATTAGAGTTTCCAGATCTTGATCAAGTCAGGAATATACTGAAGCCCATTTCTGGTGTCATATTGGTGGAATCTTGTAAAGAGAAAGATGTGGAAAACCTACTCCAGAACTATTTCTGATGTCCCCCGTGTCACTGTAATGTTATTGCTAGAATATTGCTCAAAATGCCCTAAGCCTTACCCATTTGTGATGCTCCCTTATGATATTGCTGGCGTATTGCTCCAGATGTCATTAAACCCATCTCACTTCATCCTAACACTAGTTTGAGATCGCCCCTGACGACTGCCCTGACAAGGTGTGGAAGGCCAAGTCCCCAGCAGAGTGTCACAGCATGCTACAGCGAGCCATTGTCAAGGCCAAGTGAGTAGGACACGCCTCTCGTGACAACTATATACAGATTGTTCAGATAGGCCTGACTTTGGAAGGGAGAAGGAAGAGGGTGGGGCAGGGGGAGGGGTGACAATGACCAGGCTGCACTGATGCAGGTTATAATCAGGTTATAGTATAGGCAGACTGCACTGTGGGAATGTGGTAACATATATACTAAATATGAGATGTAAATGAATCAAAGAAAAGCATCGACATGATCATTTCATCTTTTGATTGTGTAGTTGTTTTTAGATGCTTATTTCATGTTGCTTTGATATTTTGTTGTTCTATAGTCCACAAAGACAAACCAATTTTATATATTTTTCCTTATCCTGACTCATGATTATTTGCTTTCTCATCCTCTCTTCCGAACGGTCAAGTGGGAACTTGAGTCCTTTCAAATCTTGAAGCGAACATACAATCACTCACCCTCAATTACCTCCCTTGGTTTCCCCCCGAGATGACAGCAAACAGTGCAGACCAGTCCTTTATTACGTCGTCAGCAGTCAACGTAGACATCTCACATCACGGCCTGGCAGATGATGAGGGGCAGCATACTGAAGATGATGACTTCGTCTTCACTGAAGCCGAGGTGCGGGCGTCGGTGGCTGATGGTCTCCCGTTATCATCCCCATCCAAAGACTCTAATCCTGCCAAGACATACTGTATGGAGGAAGATGACTATGAATCGATTACTATCTCGCCGATGAAGCCCATTGCCCAGGTAGCAGACAACCTGAAAGCAGCCTTTGAGAAGGCTACGAAGACACAAGGGTGACATACTCCACAGTTTAACCCTAGATGGTGCCGGCATCACAACATGAGTCAGTTCGACAAGGCGCCTGAGATTGATGAAGATTTCAACCTGGTCACAGACTTGAAGTGTCGCAGTTACAAGGTAGAAGACAAGAGATTGGCGCAGCTTGATACAACAACCTGTAGGGCCTTT
Source organism: Haliotis laevigata (assembly GCA_008038995.1). NCBI lineage: Eukaryota > Metazoa > Mollusca > Gastropoda > Lepetellida > Haliotidae > Haliotis > Haliotis laevigata. The sequence continues at coordinate 34,758 of VKKT01002709.1, read as the reverse complement.
TACGGGTTAGCGAGGTATAGAGCCATCAACGGGGCACTGATGTACACTTTCAAGAATCCTAAGACGGAGGAAGAAAAGATGATCCGGTCTACACTAATTGTCCAGTGCAAGGATCAGGAGTTTATCTCCGATCACTTGGCTTCTACATTGGCTGGCATCACTCTTCTACATCGTCAAGAGTTGCTGAGTTTCTGTAGGTGGCCAGATGTCTACACCAAGCCTCTACTAAGGAAGCCTTGGGCAGTGCCTACTCTGTTTGACAGCGGCGTCTGGCAGTTGTCACGTGAAGTATCTCAAGACTCCAAAGATGTTGATGTTGATCAAGTCCGTACAGATGATGAACACCATAGTGCGTCAATCAACTCAGTGCAGTCAACTAAGATCACACTTCTCTGGTATACAGAGAGCCAAAGAAAAGAAGTTCCCATCTACACGTGGCGGCAACACGTGATCCTTTCGTCATCCCAGTAATAATACAAGTTACTCAGGCCGAGGACGGGCCTCCGGCGGCGGCAGGAGACCCCGTTACTGAAGGTCACCCCCAGTCGTTCCTGTAAAACTGTCCCCTTCGTGGGTGGATGGCTGGGTCTTTACTGGGAAAATTGGAGAGTACTACAGGACGACTATGTCACAGAAGTCTTCAAGAGGGCTACAGCATCCAGTTACAGTCGGCGCCACTGTTGACAGATCAACCGTTGGTCTTCAAGTAACCTCAGCTACAGCGAGACAAGCTCACCGAGGCTGTCGAGATGTTTATGGCAAAAGGTGCTGTAGAGGTCGTCGATCAACGCAGACTCAAGCTCGGATATTACTCTCCAATCTTCCTAGTGCTCAAGAAGAACTCCCAAGAGAAGTTCCGACTTATCTTCAGTATGAAGAACTTCAACAGAGATTACCTGTTGAGACCAGAGAAGTTCAAGATGCTACGTCTACCTCAGTTGAGACATCTTATCCGACCCAACGACTTCATGACCAGCATAGATCTGCAAGATGCCTATCTACACATCCCGATACATCCAGAATCACGGAAGTACATGCGATTCCTGTTCCAAGGTCGTCATTACCAGTGGAAGGTCCTGCCTTTTGGAATTTTGTCGGCCCCGTGGTTATTTATGCGAATAACCAAACCCATTGTCGCTTATCTCCATCAGAGGGGCCTATGAAGTGCCTTCTACCTAGACGACGGCATCCAGTCAACCTGTTGACACAATTGGGCTGGCTGGTGAATCATCAGAAGTCGGAGTTGGAACCAACCCAAGAATTATAGTTCCTAGGCATCAGATTCCTGAGGTTGGAAAATCGCACGTTAGTTCCAGACGACCGATAGCAGAGCATCCATTCATGCATACCAGACACCCTCAACACTCCACTAGATTTGAGAACGTGGCAGCGAATCTTGGGTCTACTGACGTCGGCACAGACTCTCACCCACAGAGGAAGATTGCAACTTCCACCGCTACAGAGGTTCCTGATAGCTCATCTAGACAATGTCCAGAAGTTCGCCATCCCACAACATCTAAAGCAGTTCCTGCTTTGGTGGACAGTAAGGTCGAATGTCTGCGGTGGAACCTATTTGAGAGAGCCAAATTACAACAGTCATCTCTACGTGGATGCGTCCCTCCAAGGGTAAGGGGCACATCTCAACAACGAAGTTACAGCAGGACTGTGGTCACAAACAAAAAAGGGTCTGCACATCAATCAGCTAGAACTGAAAGCAGTAATAGAAACAGTACTACATTGGGCGGTGCAGTTCAAAGATCAGGTACTGATGATACACACAGACAACTCCACGGTGGCCTTTTACATAAATCTGCAAGGGTCCACGAGATCAGCACCTCTGCTTCAACTGACGTTCCAGCTGTTCGACATCGCAGACGAAATCAACCTGAAGATTAGGGCTTGCCACATCCCAGGGCCGTAGAACATCCTAGCAGACGCTCTATCCAGAACAGTACGTCCGTATCCCACAGAGTGGAAGTTACAACCGGAGGCATTCCAGTGGATAACAGCCCAACTCGGCCGTCCTCTCATCGAACTGTTTACGACCCGTTTCAACACTCAGGTGACAACATTCGTCTTGCCAGTGCCAGACCAGCTGGCATGGGTTGTTGACGCCTTAGCCATATCATGGGAAGGAATGAAGGCTTATGCCTTCCCTCCACTGATCCTGCTGCCACAAGTACTACGCAAAATGAGCCGGACAAGGGTCCTACAACTGACTTTGGTAGCACCTTGCTGGCCAGCGAGACTATGGTTGCCAGACCTCGTAGATCATCACGGCGAACCAGTACTATGACATCAGACTGGCCGAATCTACTCGTCCATCCTCACACCAAGCAGCGACATGGCAACCCAGAAGTGTTCCAGTTACACGTATGGAACATATCACATACTCCTTGAATAATCGAGGATAGTCCACTAACCTTGGCTGTACGTAGATCTACACGTAACCTGTATGATGACAAGTGGAGAAGCTTTGAACAGTATGCTGCTCAACATAAGTTCACGGCCAGAAGAGCGACTAATCCACAAGTAGCAGACTACTTGTGTCATTTGAGGTCCACTAGACATCTGAAGGGTTCCACATTGTCTATTTACCTTGCGGCAATCAGCTCGGTCATCACCATGAAGACAGGGGTGAAGTTGACCAAAGTGCCTGAACTTGTAGCCCTGCTGAGATCTTTCAAGTTAGAAAATCAACAACAGAAGTTCAGGGCACCAGCCTGGGACCTCGACATAGTACTACAGCACCTCATTAGTGAGGTATATGAGCCGCTGACACAGACGACATTTGAGTTATTAACTCAAAAGACGATATTCCTCCTCGCCTTGGCTACTGCAGCTCAGATGTCAGAGATACATGCCCTTGACTTCAACAGTACGAGATTCGTCACAGGAAGAAGGGAAGCAGTCCATCTAGGCCTTAGATGGGACTTTATAGCCAAGAACCAGCTACTGGGACAACTGGTTTGTCAATTCTACGTTCCGGCATTATCAACCATCCTGGGTCCACAGGACACTCAAGATCTATCATCATGCCCGGTCAGAGCACTGAAAATCTACTTGCAGAGGTCTGCTACGAGAAGGAGGAACTTCAAGCATCTATTTATCCTGCTATCACCCGTTACGAAGGTGGAAGTCTCCTGTACTACAGTCTCCTTTTGGATCAGAGTGGTGATCCTAAGAGCCTACAAAGCAGCAGGGTTAGAGCCTCCAAGAGCATCTAAGCCACATGAAGTAAAAGCCTTGGCCTCGACACTCGCCCTACATGGAAATTGCTCAATATCATCTATAATGGAAGGCTGCTTTTGGAAGTCAGACACTGTCTTCGCTAACCACTACCTGAGAGACATCTCCCAGAAGATGTATCTGGAATACATCAATTCAGCCCTCTAGTCATAGCGGAGAAACTCACTATGCCGGCCAGACAATGAAGAATCTCACCCTTGTCACGCAGACTCGTTTATGCCAGGCAACTGTTCCATTGTCACCGGCTGAGAGTCCATGTTCCCCTGTCTTACAAGATAAGACACCGCATGAGTGATACACAGACTTCAGTTATGGTAATGTTCTTGCCTTAACAGATGGGTGGCGATACCAGTTTCAGTAATGTTCTTACCACAAACATATTGGGTTGTTGCAGAATATCTAGACAACAAGGCATCAAGTATACTTAATCCACAAAACATAGGTTTACTTCTAATATGTATGTATAAGAAGGTGGTCCCCCAGATAGCATCAAGAAGATATTGAAGTTAGCCGCAGAAGAAGAAAATTCCCAGGGAATGCTGACATGAATACAATCATGCAGGGAACCCCGACTCATGAGATGAAGCCCTCCCAACCGTCCCCTCTCACCACACGGGTTTCCCTGTAGACCTGTGTAGGGCATATATCAGAGAGAGTGAGGACCAAAGCATGGCGAGGTCACGTGCCGGTTTTGGCAGGAAACCAAGGGAGGTAATTGAGGGTGAGTGATTGTACGTTCGCTTCAAGGGAATTGAAAGAATTCAAGTTTCCACTTGACCGTTTGGAAGAGAGGATGAGGAAGCAAATAATCAATGAGTCAAGATAAGTATAAAATATTAATTTTGTCATAAAAATTACAAAATTATGTGTTTTAAATGGTCAGTCCTATAAGCAAACCAGAACAATGTAACATAACCATGCCTTTTCATGCTGCAGGGGTGTGGAACTGACCCCGACAGCCACTAGCGGGGTGGATTTCTTTGGGTTGACCCACCCCATTGTCCAGAACCTCACACAGTCTCTGCCAGGGGCCAGGAAGTGTGCCGGCTACAAGTGGCACAAGTTCGAGGTCAACAAAGGGGAGGTAATCGACAACATCGTTCACTGTAAGAATGATCCAATGGTCAACTATGATGCACTGCGGAAACTGGTGGCAGCTTCAGGTAGGTTGTGACGTCGTCATAGTGATTCATTATGTCCTGATGCAGAAAGTAACTTGTCCTGACTAATTTTCCACTTGCCCTGATTTTATGGCATAATTATGATGATGTAACTATGAAAGAAGAAATCAACATGGTATTTGATGTTAATGTTTACTGGACTATTTATTTAAAAGTGATAAATAGCAAAGAAAGATAACTCTACTTTATTATCATTGCGAAATTAAATAGCTACATTTTGAGCAGATATGAAATTAAATCCAAGTTTATTTGTGGTTTGAAACCATCAGTGAGAATTATCTAGTAGCCCACGGACAAGTAAGATACCATTATTTGATTGCCCAAAATGAAAACTGACTTGTCCCGGGCGTCAGGCGATCGGATTTTTGAACCCCTGTCATGCTACATAGGATTATTAGTCAGTGAGTTCATAATTTAACAAATGCACAGCATAGGTGTAGCACAAAGATCAACATGTAAAACAGGTGTTTGGGTCCTGTTTATGAAATCTGTGGTAGCACCAAGATGATCTTACCCACAACTCCTTATTTCAGTTTTGAAAAATTCTTTCTTTTTTCATTGTTTAATGCTACATGCAGCAATAACCCTGCTATATGAGCATGGTCGATCCAAGGATTGATATGATGATCGATATTTACACCGGTATACATCAACCAAGCCAGCATGTCTGACTAACCGATCCTGTCAGGTGCCTTTCTTGACATGCTTGGGTTACTGCAGATCAATTCTATTTCGGATCTTTATGAGTCCCCAATACCTTAACACTGACTGGCATGTAAATGACTGTTTATATGGAAAATTATAAAGATCCAACTATTGGCAGTAATGCATTTTACCAGACTCCATTCTGCCAGTCTGGTTTTATGCCTTTGCATGTTTTAATCCACCAGGGAAATGAAATTTAACTTCCATTTTCAACCAATTTTCACTGGTGAAATCCATTTGTTTGTTTATGAAATGCTGAGATACTTGATTTCAAGGGTTGATCATACCTAATATTCTACCATACAAATGGAAGCAGAGTATTGTTCTGTTTTACTTGCACTTTTATATCCCAATGTACAAATAGTGATAGAGTTGCATTCCACTATATCAGTGGCCTCAGACTAACATGGTTGAAGTTATCTGTTCAAATCCATGTGCATTACATATCTATGGTCAAATCCATGTTTGCTGAAATATCAAAACAGTGTCACATTCATATTCTGTAGTAGTGTTTGCTAATATATTAAAGCATATTGTAAAGATCACATAAATGACTTTCTAAGTTAAGGTTTATCTCACAAGTACACTTACAGTAAATATTTGTTCAACATGCCAGTGGTTGGCCAGTAAATGTGAATCATATGAGCTGTTACATATATAAAATGATCATTCTGTTATTTCAGGAGCTAAAGCACAGACCATCTCTGCCTCTGCTCATCTGGAACCTTCAACCAGTCTGAGGTCCCTGTTGACTAGTGGGCCCTTCACTACAGCCATGTATGCTCAGAAGTGATTGTAGAACAGCCCCAACCGTCTGAGTCCACTACCTTTATGTTTGCTCAGAAGGGACCTCAGACCAACCTTATTCAACCAGTCTGAGATCCCTGTTGACAAGTGGCTTCAGTACAGCCTTATATGCTCAGAAGACTTCAAGTGACCAACCTCTTCAAGCAGCTTGTCATCCTTGTTGATAAATAGACCCTTTACAACAGCCATATGCTCCCAAGTGACCTCACAGGCCCTACTCAAAAGGGGCACCTATATCAAGGGGAGATAACTCTTGTTATCTGGAGGGCTCACCAACAGATTCATGTACAACAGAGATATTGATGAACACAAGCTGGTGGTGTTAGAACATGTAGAAGAAAATTGAAGACACCACAGTCACTATCTCAATCATCTCAGTCATCACATCACTTTCTGACAGCAACGTGGTCATTTGTTCCTTCACCATCATTACATTGCAGTAATCATTACGTCACAGTCATTGTTTCATCATGGTCATCATTACATCACAGTCATTGTTACATCACAGTCATCATTTCATCACAGTCATCATTTCATCACAGTCATCATTTCATCACAGTCATTATTATAACCAATGCAGGATCTGTCTTCATCTGATATTGAAAGAACAGTTTGTACATAAAGTTAAAATAAATATTTTTGCCTCATAGAAGGTTATTACCAGACGTTTAGTAACTTGATACCAGTTATCCTGCATGTTGTGGAGTGTGAATTTGCCTGTAATTGTCTTCTTGTATATCACAGGTACATGTCCTACCTATCTACTTGTTACCATTGTTGTATATTAATGAAATATTTGACAGAGAAATACATACTAGTATTGATATGTATTTGTTTGTGCTGGAACAAAACTAAGAAAATAATAAAGATGAAGATGTATTTTCCTGATTTATTACTTCTTATGTCACTATAGAATCCTATGTGACTGATACCCAGAGAACAGATTCTGTAGTACTATGCTCTGATATTCAAAACTGACAATGCAGGACTTTAATGTTTGTCCGACCAGCATCTCAAAACGTTCATAGCGCCGTTAGTAGATATGCATACAGGCATTTATAAGACGTTGAATCTGTTCTGAAGACGTGTTGAGCCTCACAAGTATAGAGTTTTCCCACACAATCATAATATTGCGCTGAGTAAGTTATGTGTTTCGACCTCTAAAAAACTCCATCGCCCTAGTCTTTCCCGGATAAACCAAAGGATTTTCGTAATAATTTGGGGTAGACTAGTGATTAAAGCATCCACTCGTCACGTCAAAGACCCAGGTCAATTCACTAAATGGGTTCAATGATTCGAAGCCCATTTCTGGTGTCCCCGTTCGTGACATGGCTCAGGGGTAGAAACAGCTTTTTGAGAAAGGGGGGATGCACACGATGGAGAAAAGGAGGGGTGCACACTTCATTTTCACCCGAGTTATGTTGTGCAACAACAACAACACCACCCCCTCCCCACCCCCCTCTGGATCCGCCTATGTTGCTGTAATATTGCTTAAAGGGGTGTAAAACCATACTCAATAAATAGTGTGTTAAGCAAGTAAGCATTCAGCAGCAGTAGACAGGTAATTATCACGCTCAATTCGTCCTCATCACTGCACTCATCTGAGAACAGACCCGATGCTTCTGATGTCAGCAAAGGAGCTCATGGCGGTGATGAAAATATACAGTAAGAACGAAACCGGTGCAACAAAAATTCGACCTCACATTCGCCACATTGTCCACATCACCAAATACACCTAGTGACACACGAGTCCAAGAATCTGTGTTAAATGTTTACTGCCGAGAGTGTAATGTGATTACGTGGAGAGACACATGTTAAAGGTATGGTCATGAGCCACCACACACGAGGAGGTTCACACGTCAAGCAGCAACCTTGTGGGTTGATGGAGGACTGGCGTCTTCGCCATTTTGGCCACTAAACCTCGATGGAAGTCCTGGGGGCGATCATTCCATATACGAGCGGAAAGATTTGACTTATATAGTTCTTGCAACGTTGTTGGAGGACTCCGATGATGCAGTAAACGTCTCCCTGTTTCATCTCAAACGTGTTCAATGAGTGACAGATCATTGCATCTTGCGGGCTGGGGTACACAACTTTGTTCTGATATAAACTCTGCTGTACAACTCGACCAACTTAAGGCCTTGCGGCATCGTGTTGAACCGTCATTCCAGGGCCTATCTGTTGTCAACTCGGTACAGCATGCAACCATTTACAAAGTCTTTATGCCTCACATTATTTAAGTTTCCCTCAATCACAGTTGTTTTCAAACACAAGATCATAACGCCCCCTTCTGAGAACGACCCCCGTCTAGAACGCATGGCCTATCTAACGTTCACCTGTGCGCCTGTAGAGGTATGTACAACCTGCCGTCGGCGCAGTGATCGATGTTCATGCTTCTAATCACCGGATTGTCTGGTCTAGATTCTATAATTTACAGACAACCGCCATATAGCTTGAATATAGCTGAGTGAGGCGTTAAACAACACCATTGGCGCAGTAAAGAAAAAAACATGGCTTGTCGGTGAAGGGAACTCTTCTCCACTAAAGTGCTTCTTATTGCAAGTGTTGTCTTCTCGACTGGAGACTTCAAAGGCGATGTTCTGAGGTCGGAGTTGGGTCACCGTGCGTGGCGTCGTGGACAGATGCCGTAGACGCCGTCGAACTCTTCTCGCAGATACATCTCTGTTGCCAAGTATGGTACGGGCTGTGAGGGTTGCTGGTTGGTACATGTGTCGGAGAGGCGTGTTTCGAATCCATCTGTCTTCACGTACGGTCGTTACTAGTGAACGGCACCTTTGGGGATGGTCTATTATTTAAATGTTTTTCTGAAAACCATAAGTGCCAAATGGTGTTTCACAAGATAAGAAAATGAAAACATTCCTTGTCAATGACCTTTGACCTTGAGCATACGATTCTTGGACAGTATGGAGTATTATTATAGCTACTATCATTCTTCTGAGATTGAAATTTCCTCTGTGGTTCTTCCGAATTTGAATTAAATTTTCGACACATACTACAACAAAGATTTGAGAAAGGACAAGATGAAAAGGAAAATACTAAGAGTACACTGAGAGCACTGTTAAAATGCAAAGGTCAGACAGTGTATTGGTATTAGTGTATGGTCACATGGTCACCATATAAGCCTTCACTATTCAAGACTCTTTTGTACATTTAGGATAGTGAATGATATAACGGAGTTGTATTTATGGACATCGGGGTGTATATAATCTTTGTAAACCAAGAAGATCCAGATTAGAACTGGTTGATGAATGTCATAATATCCCAGTTCATCTCAGTCTTCAGCAACCCATGCTTATCGTAAGAGGCGACTAAGAGGATCGGGTCGCCAGGCTCGCTGACTTGGTTGACACATGTCATCATACCCCAATTACGTAGATCGATGTTCATACTGTTGATCACTGGATTGTCTGGTCCAGATGCGATTATTTACAGACCGACGCTATAGAGTTGGAATATTGCTGAGTGCGGCGTTAAACCAGTCAATCAGAGTGTTGTTGGGGAGGCCTCGAACACTGAGTGGGTTTGATCACTGCCTGTGCGCAAGCGAAGGGTGCCTCAATCAGAGAGTATGGGTTCGAATTGTGAAAGGGAATCAACTCCCAAAATACTAGACAGGGATTGGGAAAGGCAGGGTCCATGGGCCATTTTGCACATCAGAAAAAAAATGGCCAATTAAAATTTTGAAGTTTACATATTGATACAAGGGCAGTGGCCCATTCTAATTTCAGAAAATGGCTAATAATCCTGAAAATGGTCCATTGTCAAAGTCTTTTCCCAATCCCTGCTAAAATATGTATACTATAGGTATATTTTAGTATACTTTAGGCATACTTGATCATGGGAAAGCTGATGTTGTCAATTCATGAACAACAAACTCCAAATATATGAAACCAGAGACCTTATATGGTCTCTGATGAAACATACATAATTTTCTCTTTGTGGAACTTCAGCCGTAAACAGCCATAACTCTCTAAAGTAATGCAGTCATCATACAAACTTTACTATTGAATATTGTTTATGGTCTCTGCGTTTCAACTCTTTTATTTCAGCAATCTAAGGTTCGGCACCTATGAATTCCGGAAGGGGGGTAACTGAAGATGTTTAAGAAGAATCAATTTTCGTTGTAAAAGCCGGCGTGACTTTTGCAATAAGTAAATAAACAAGATGGCAGCCACCACTGAGCGAATGAAAACACTGATGAAAAGGAAAGACGATCTCGAATCTCAGGTTAAGGAACTTCACGCCTTGCTTGACTCGGTAAGAATTAGTAAGACTACGAGATGCGTGTGTGGAATTGTAATGCATCTTAAAATGTCACTGTCAAAATAATGGCAGCACTCTTTCCAAAATTAGCATGACATGGCAGTTTGATGCTATAAGCCATAAACATGATAAAAGAATGAACACAATTGAAAAGTCCGTATCTGTGTGTCGACATGATAACAGACAGCAATATGGCTTACACAAAGATGCGTGATTTAACAGCTTCCAATGGTGTAATCACGAACAACCTTGCCTGTCAGTGTGTCTTGAATCTAGCTAAGATACATAGCGCTCACAGGAACATATCATGAATCGAGAGAGGGAGACAGTGATTTCGTAGACAAAACCAGTTCGTAGACGCGGTGAATTCGTAACCAAAACCGTTTCGTAGACGGTGAATTCGTAGACGTGTATAAATAATGGAATATATAGTTTGAATTTTACTTAGATGTTACTTAGAATGTTTATAACGAAGTTGTTATGCTTTCCCTGTGTCGCAAAGGCGATGCTGCCACTGATCGCAGCTTCGCACTGGATGGCATGTTGTCTCGGACACACTTCTTTCGCACATGCAACGCATGGAGCCATAGTTGATGCAGAATGATTTCTTCTTACCTTCTTGAGGTTTATATACCAAAAGTGTGTACAGGTAAACTTTGTCGGCGGATTAGACAAAATTAGTCTACTCATCAATATTTCCCGACTATTACCATGTAGATTAACTGGTTTCACTGAGTTGTTGTGAATGTTAATTAGGAAGTGGTGAGTTGTTTTGATTGC
>VKKT01002706.1:83167-93367 GCA_008038995.1 Haliotis laevigata | reverse complement strand
CTATGTCCAGCAATTCTCTCTCACAGTCAGTGTTCGCACCTGTGTAAGTAACAGGTTCTTGTTTCAGGTCATCTATGTCCAGCAATTCTCTCTCACAGTCAGTGTTTGTACCTGTGTAAGTAACAGGTTCTTGTTTCAGGTCCCCTATGTCCAGCAATTCTCTCTCACAGTCAGTGTTTGTACCTATATCAGTAACAGATTCTTGTTTCAGGTTATCTATGTCTAGCAATTCTCTCTCACAGTCAGTGTTTGTACCTATATCAGTAACAGGTTTTTGTTTCAGGTCATCCATTTCCAGTAATGCCCTCTCACAGTCCATGATTACAACTGTTTCAGTGACAGAGCCAATTCTGTGGTTCTCATTGTATTTTCATCATTAACTTGTGGATGATGTGGTGTTCACTGAAAATGTAAAGAACTTGTTATTACACCTAATTATTTTATCAATCAACACATTATCAGTTAATCCTTTGATCAATGTTGTTTATTTCAACTGATAATGTATCTCTTGCTGCGCTTCCATGGGGATATTACATAACATGCATACATTTACCACACCAACCTGAATTTGTACGGTTGAGTAATTACCCCAGCCAAATGCCCGATGACAGCCTTGTCAGGTAATCTGAGTGGTGATACCACTAATTACGCATGTTATACATTCATTAACTGAGCATTAAGTGAACGATGGTTTATGCTACCAAACATGGATGAGTGAATGAGTGAGTGAGTATTGTTTCACGCTGCAATATCACTGCTGGGGACACCAGAAATGAGCTTCACACATTGTGCCCATGTGGGGAATTGAACTCGGACCTCCGGTGTGACAAGCCAACACTTTAACCACTAGGCTTCCCCACCGCCCCCCCAAACATGGATGACAGCAAGGGAGTAGTAATCTTTGTCTTGTATGCAATTTATGTGCCTAAATAACTTAAGGGTAATCGTTGTTTTGTGGATATGAAAGGAACTGCACTGTTGCAGAAAATATATTTACATGCATAAGGTGCGCACTAAGGTCATTAAAGATAATATCTGTATAAACATATTTCCATATTTGGATTTTTAATTATAAAAATGGCAAGATGGGGTTCATTTTGTTTACGGCCTAAAAAAGAATGTGAATTGTTATGTACTCTTAGAAAAAGTAGGGGAACTTCATTTTTAATTTACGACTGAAAAAATTGGGAGATATATTGGCGTCAATCAATGTTTAGATGGTGATAATGAATGTTTTGAGAGTGCATCACCACTTGCACCTCCTTATGACCATAGTTGTTTGAACAGTAATCGCTCTTGAAATATGATTGGTGCATGACAACAAATTTGCATGTGTATGATTTTCATTTTCGAACAAAAAGAACGGCTAGAAACAAACACTAACAACCGTGTGATGCAAGATGACAGTCAAAATTAATGGTCTACAGCGATTTATCAATCTTCTTGAAAACCGTCAAAATCAAGAATGACACCCCATGCATGTGTATGGGGCTACTGCGTTATGCACGTGCATCCCATGCGTTGTGTTTAGTGGTGATGATAAACAGAAATGGTGGTGCGCTCATTAGATATGTCTTTGAAAAGTTTGTTAAGGCTTATACCTCCTATCCTAATGTAAGTTCAGGTCCCCTACTTCTTTTTAAGACTATATTATGGATAATATCACTACATATGATTACTATCAAGGTACAAAACACAGTAATAGGATCCAAATCAATTTTGGTCAACATACCATCAGCAGCCCGGAAATCCAAAAATGCTTTCACTGCTGGAATACTTTATTAAAGTCTGACTAGATCCACAGTATTACTGCCAAATAACGGAATCTAATGGGCATCAGCTGTTCTTTTCGCATGCTTTTTTAGAATACTGTACACAATGCCATTTAGAAAGTGGTTAAATCAATGTATAGAATGTTACATTTGGGATTACATTTTCTCAGCTTGTTTTGGCTGAAGAAATATAAACCATAGGTCTATATTCTAAGGCATAGAATGATAAAAGAAAATATGGGAGTTACGGACATAAATCTTTCTGAAATAAAGTAACTCGTGTTCTTTGCTGTGTGTATATTTGGTGATTTTACGTGAGCTTTCCGACATAATGGGTATTTCCCATACGAATATGTCTGAATGTTGCCTCAAAATTTATATCCGCGACCCTTGTAGACAGTACTGCAGTAGCCCGGTCTTGTTTCACGGCAGCTGATGAGATCTCGGTGGCAGTGTCAAACTGCCGGATTCAAGCCATACATCAGTCCCATTCGAAGTTCAATCACGACACGATTCGCATTCCCCCCATAGCACCTAGGCTTCAGGTATCATATTCCGTTTTCCAACGAATTTGTAAACTCTGAACACTCTTACCTCGACAAGAAATAGCTGTAGGTCGGGGAACAACTGGGAAGGTACATGCATCTGCAAGTATTTTCTCAATAACCAGCCGTTTCGTTTTCTCATTTCCACTTGAAATCGTTTTTTTTGGAAGGGTATGATTAGCAAAGGGGCATCACTCTATGCGTACATCATGGGCGGCCACTATTAACTGAATGGTTAGATGTACAGTATTAGAATCGGGAACAGGTCAAAAGGGCCAAAAGACAATAGGGCCCAAACTGGAAAAGTCAAAAGTGGAAAAGTAAAAAGGGCCATAGTTTTAAATCAAAAGGGCAAAACTTTTAGAAAATAGTAAGATTAGAAGAAATTCATCACATGTATGTTGTTGCGGTAGTTCTAATCCTAAACATCTCAGAGTGTCTCAGTGTTGTTTATTTAAAACATCTCAGAGTGGTTGAGTGTTTATATTATTTTTATGAGTATAGTCAACCATACAACTGCTTATTCAATGATTACAAGATGTTTTAACAGAGTCACTGGTGACAATTACACTAATAGAGTACTGTCGGAAATAGAAAAAAACAAACTAGCTGTTTTAGGCTGTTACTCTGTATCCCTAAAATGTACACAATATTGCAAATACAGTACCTGGCCATTAGTATTCGTGATTTTGACGTTCACGATGTCATGCGCACGGGAAAAGGAGGGAAACTCAAAACAGCGTAACTTGATAACGTTTGAAAGTCTTACCTTAATATTTTGTCAGTCGACCCTCCATATGCAGCACTTCCCGTACACGGTCAGGTAAAGATATAAGTCTCTAACATAATCCAGTGAGAGATTTTCCCACACACGCAGAATTTCCGCGTAAAGTTCGTCAGGTTTGTTGATGCGATGTGCGACGGGCTGCAACCGCCTCTTAATTTTTACCCAAATATTTTCAATTATATTGAGATCAGGAGATTTGGTACGTACGGGGGGAGAATTTCTGTGTCAATAATACCATTTTCTCCTTTGTAGTTTTCCACAATTCTGGCCCGATATACGGGAGCATTATCGTCCATGAAAATACATATGGCTCGTTGGTATAATGACGGGCTATAACTGGCTAAAGATTGTTTTCAAGATGTCTATATACTTTGCAGCATTGATGTTACCATTTACTGGGATAAGAGTTCCAATCCCCTTGAAGGTGACACCCCCCATATCACCAAAGACACTTTACGTTGCGAAGGCCGACACACTAAATGCGGCCGGTTTACTTCATCGCCCTTTCTCCACACATACACATGCTTGTCACCTCCAATAACAACCTGACTTTCGTCAGAAAAAATGTATTTACTCTAGTTATTATCAACTGTGAAATTCCTGCGTTCCCGACACCACAATCTGCGGTTTTTTTCAATTTAACTTCCCGAATTGACACTGATGTTCTGTCAATCCGTCGTTTATATCGTTAAATTTGTTTGTAATATTTCCCAATGTTACCCGATTGTTTTTGACACACCTGATCAACGACGTTCGATCACGATCAGTGAATAGTCTTCTTCGTGCGCTTCGCTGCTTCCCAGATAGCAAAGGTTTGTTGGGCCAATGTTGGTATATGGTTGATTGGTTGGCCAACGGTTTGACAACATTGGCCCAACGTTATCTTAATGACTTAAAGGGGAAGTGTATACGAAAAGGTAATGGTCGCTTTGCATACGTTGGTCCAACAGTGGGCCAACATTTGAAAAACTATGCCTATTTTCTCTGATCTTACATCTATTTGTACTAAGTTGGGCCAACGTTGGCCCAACATTGATAATAAAAGAGTGAGCACACGGCCATTTTTTGCCATGTTTTCGTATTAAGATTTTGATGAAAGTTGAAATAATTACACAGACAAAATGAAAGAATCGATTTCCCTGTCTTTCAACTATGATGCCGTGAATTTTACATCGGGAAGTTGTAACAACAATCTGATAGGGTGATTTGATAGAGTCTATAGTTTGATTAGTTCTTCACAGGCCAAGTAACCTTGGTCTCTATTGATCAAACGTTTGTGGCGGCTGATTTCAATTGCTTCCAAAAGCTTTCTTTTTGTGAAGTCCTGATTCTTGGTGGATAAGATTTCGAATTTGTCAAATCACCTGCCTAAAACTAAGTCTGGCGTCATCTCAACCCTGATCAAGCACGCTAAGAACATTGCCCAAGCAGCCATGACCTAGAACATGAGCGGAACCACCTACAACATGTCTTCAGTAACCACCAACTCATAGTCCGTTTAATTTCATTTGAGACCAATGAATTGCTCACTAACACAAAATCTTATAATTGCAACAAAACCAAAATTTGCAGTCACATGAAAACGACAGACCATCAAATCAGCAGACTACTAAAACACCAAGCAGGCATCGAGACCCCATTTTCACTGGCTCTCCAACCCTCAGAACCATCCTCCAAGCCAATGGCCGTAACCCCACAAAGGAGTGAAGTACAAGATTAATTGATTTAAATCAGTTTGACAGATCCGAAATCTTAACATCTACCAAAAATCAGGCCATTGAAATCTGCCGCCACAAACCTTTGATCAATAGAGACCAAGGATACTACATACCATTGGCCTATGAAGAAGTAATCAAACTATAGACTCTACCAAAGCACCCTAATCAGCTCGTTGTTACAACTTAATCCTCTCTTGTTTATTGGCTTCATCACCAGTTCCATTTGTTGTTCTCAGTTCCCATCTGGCCTCTCACAATTATGTACCAGTTGTTATTCAATTACATGTTGTTGTTAATGTCAATCTGCTGATTGTCAAAACATACTACGCATAAATACTTCTCATCATTTGGTTGTAGTCACTTTTAGCTTGGCAACGGTGTAAGAATCTACATCAGAACGTCACTCTGTGCAATAAACAGAAGTTATCAATCATCAAGTTGTATGTTTCATTTTCAAATAAAACATAACGTCAAATACTATGTCCTTTTACGATAGATTTCATTCTAAAATTATGATATCTGACAGTTTCATGAATTGTGGGGGTGTGTTTTTATCAGGAGCAGTTCGCAAAACACCTGTCAGCGGCGACAGCCAAAAAACATAAGTAAAGAATATTTTCACGAAAAACAATATTGTTCAAATAACAATGAAAAAAATAGAATTAAATAGTTCAAACTAAACTCAGTCAGTCAGTCAGTTTTTTCTATTTCTGACAGTATTTTAGTCAGTAATCTAAACAAGATTATCGTTTTAATTAGTTGTGATTGGTCTCATGACTCAGAAAGCTATATAAGACGGACAGTTCAACCACAATTCAAATTGGTAACCGTGCCTCCGTTTTTTCGTGAGCAGGGAGGAGTTTCACTTTCTCTGCCAAGTCTGCTCTGAGCCCGAGTCTTAGTCCGTAATTTTACGGTTAGACACTTTACAGTCGAGTTGGAGCAACCTGCAGGCATGTCGGCAATTATTATATACTTACTTTATATTGTTGACTTTATGTTGTAGGAATTGCAAATTCATTATTAAATTCAATGATCTTATTATCATATCATAATATATCATCATATCAAACATTGTGTACTTCATATTCAGGTCCATGGAGGATGAGATTCTTAATGAGGAGAGAGGAGATCCAGATGCACCGGTCTACACACTGGACCAGGATGGATCTCAGACAGCCATACTACTTATGACTATTTGATCACATATCAACACCTGAATGTATGATGATGTATAATAATGTATAAATTATTACTACATATTGATACAAATATAATAAAACATATATTAGTTTGTATGTTCTTATTTGAATTTGATCTCTATGGCCCTTTTGACTTTCTTTTGGCCCTTTTGTCCTTTGGCCCTTTTGACTACAACCCGAATGGGGAACTAAACCTGTTAAAGTGCTGTCCATTTCTTACTCTATCAATGTGCTATGTTATATGCTGTTTCTGTGTAGTTCAATAAAAAAACAACTACATACTTATTTTATATAATGTATTATTATGTTGGGCAAAATTCTTCCCCTGTAAAACTTGTGGTGGGCAGAGTTCCTGTGGGCAAAGTTCCGTACACCAAATGCGACACAGCATCAGCATACCCACTGGGAGTCTTCCTCCTGGATCTGATGCTCCCCGCCATGATGTTGCTGGAATATTGCTTAAAGCGGCGTAAAACCAAACTGTCAGTCAGTCAGTCAGTCAGCCTTCCTCTTTGTTAACAAGTCATTTGTTTTCACTTTCAATTTTTGTGTCCAGATTACGGTATTTTCTTCTCTTTTTAGGTGCTAGTCTACCACCAGCTAGTCTACCACCAGCCTTGATCTGGAGAATATGTTATTTAAAAAATTCAACTTACCCGTCAATTCTTGTTGGTAGATTGCTGGGTCAGACTTGCTCCCACTCTGAATGTTCGATTGCAGGTTAGATAAGATTTCCTTAATGACAATGTCTTTGTCGTCTCCGTGATGGTTGTGAAGATCACGATGTGTTGTGATGAAGTGGTTGGATGTGTTAATTGTATCACGATGTGTTGTGATGAAGTGGTTGGATGTGTTTATTGTATCACGATGTGTTGTGATGAAGTGGTTGGATGTGTTTATTGTATCACGATGTGTTGTGATGAAGTGGTTGGATGTGTTTATTGTTGCCGGTCAGTTCCTTTTACAACAACGAAGGTGCACAGTGGTGTTTCTTCTGCTCTTAATTCTAAATCTGTGACCATTATAAACTAGAATCTGTCCACCCTGGGGGACAGCAACAAACGGAGCATTTACTTCAACATTTGCCATTATGCAATGACCAGTGTGACGAAGCAATTTATATACATGGCAACACTAACAGCCACCAAGATTAATACTGAGCCTACGTTTATTTAGACTGCCAGTAACCAGTAAATGCTGCGAGCGCTTTAACATGTAGGGTGCAGGCACTGAGGTTAAACCGTCTTGACAGCAGGATCCCACCGCGGCTCTTGCGCAGTCCGTCCGCTCGTCTCACAGCCCCTGAACCATATTTATTTTCCCTTCAGCCTAGCCCTCCATGCAAAGCTAAATCCCTAAATGAAGCAAGTCTAGATTTTCTCAGGCTCTGAAGCCTTGGTCTCATTTTCAATTTAAATGGGTTTATTTGTTACAAACAAAATTCAGTGTTACTCAATCCGTCTGCATCCGTATCGCCCATCTTGTCATCCCTCTGGCGACCACACAGATCTGAGTTAACCATCCTATCAGGAATTTTCTTACGAACTATTTATAATATTTTGAAAAAAGGACAACACGTCAGTCCTGAATGATATTTCTGAAAACAAAATTTAATGTCACATGAATGTCAGCAAGAGTGAGTGGGGGTGTAACTTTATCATACCCCACTTCCGGTCCCGTTGCCATGGATGCCTATGTTTGTTGTTTAACACTGCACTAAGCAATATTCAATGCATCTATACGGTCTGTCAATAATCGAGTCTGGACACCAGACAATCCAGTGATCAACAGCATAAGAATCGATCTCCGATGACATGAGCCTATCTGAGCACCCGACACCGTTAGTTGCCTCTGACAATAAGCATGGGCTGATGAAGACCAATTCTAACCCGGATCCAGGGAAATGAAATATTCTTGTTGGAATGTCACTCCAGGGCCATGTCTCTGCATATATAGAAGCAGGACAAATTGCAAAATATGATCCCTGTACTGGGCAGCATTTAAGTTCCCTCGAACGACAACAAAGGGAGAAGGTGCCCCATACCATTACCCTTGCGCCACCAAATCTGTCCACAAAAGCTAAAATAAAACAGGACACTGAGGCTTGTTTGCACTGTGGCTGCTCATGTGAGCTTTCAGGTGACCAGATTGTTTACAATCTTTCCCACATTTAGTGCACTTATATGTCTTCAATCCACTATGAATCCTCACGTGGGTTCTCAAGTTTGATGAGTGTGCAAATGTTTTCCAAAACTCAGTACAAGCATAAGATTTTGTTGCAGCCTCACAATCTGTATTTGTCTTGAGATGACTTGTTTTCATCAATGCTCCCTTGAACTCATGGCCTTCACCTGTGTCACACTGATCAGACCTGGTTACACTGTGAGTCAACATGTGTCTTGTCAGGTTACAAGATTGTGTGAATTGTTTCCCACACACAGTACACTGATAAGGCTTGATTCCACTGTGAATTACCAAATGAGCTTTGTTGGCATTTGACTTTGTAAACTTTCTTTCACACTCCCAACACTGGTAAGGCTTCATTCCACGGTGAACCCATATGTGTGTCTGCAGATCACCAGTAAGTTTATAGATAATAAGCAAATTTATATCTTTTATCACATACATTGCACTCATAAGGCTTGGTTGCACTGTGACTGGTCATGTGAGTCTTCAGATGACCAGATTGTCTAAATTCCGTACACTTATAAGGCTTCACTCCAGTGTGAATCCTCAAATGAGTTTTCAGGACAGCTGGCCATACATATGTTTTCCCACATTCATTACAAGTATGAGAATGCTTTGCTGGAACCTCACAAGCTTTGCTTTTCTTGACATCACCTGTTTCCAGAAATGCTCTCTCACAGTCAGTGCTTGCCCCTACATCAGTAACGGGTTCTTGTTTTAGGTCAATTATGTCCAGCATTTCTCTCTCACAGTCAGTGTTTGCTGTTTCAGTAATGGGTTCTTGTTTCAGGTCATCTATGTGGAGTAATTTTCTCTCAGTCAGTGTTTGCAACTGTGTCAGTAACAGGTTCTTGTTTCAGGTTATCTATGTCTAGTAATTCTCTCTCACAGTCAGTGTTTGCACCTATATCAGTAACGGGTTCTTGTTTCAGGTCATCTATTTCCAGCAATTCTCTCTCACAGTCAGTGTTTGCTGTTTCAGTAATGGGTTCTTGTTTCAGGTCATCTATGTGGAGTAATTTTCTCTCAGTCAGTGTTTGCAACTGTGTCAGTAACAGGTTCTGGTTTCAGGTGACTCATGTCCAGTAGTTCTCTCTCACAGTCAGTGTTTGCATCTTTATCAGTAACAGGTAGTAGTATAGGGAACGACAGTCCGATGACAAGCCCCCCATAGCGATATTTTTCACGAATTACGAGCCCTATGCAGTATGAAAATATAGCTAAATGATGAGAACCATCATAGGATGAATAAGGGAGGTACATGCAAAATTTCATGAAGATCGGTCAAATACTTTAAGAAATATTTCATGGTTTAGTGAGCATGGGGTCAGTCGGCCGAAAGGCTAACTATCAAAGGTAATGCCGTGCTTGAGTACCGATTTGAAGTATACTTGAGGGCACGTCCCTCTGTCGGCCCGGTCAATACATCCTCGATAATCTCCAGGGTATACGTTACGATCACTCTCCACTATAACCTGGATGCATCCACGGCTTGGCGCCAATGATTTTATTACCTCCCCTTGCTAGCTTTTTATCCAATCAGGTGTCTACGCTGGGAAGTTGAGAGGACCAATCACAACTCAATTTCGCTTCTTAAATTATCTAACAGTTTAAACTTGGCAACACAATTGATGAAGAGGTACTCTGAAAGATATAGAAGTTCTTTTATATACTTTATTAAAGTTTCAGATCTGTCAATTTGTCTGTTTTATTTCCTCGAAAATATCAGTGGCACTGCCAACAAACCTTTGTGACTGCGACCGCTATCTGTGTTGACACTGGCAAGCTCGGATGTAACGGCGGCTTAGCTTCTTATAGTTTGGCATGGAATGCATGTGGACCCGGKTTTTTTTGTAAATATCTCTTCATCCAATGACCCAATCGATCTCAAAATGTGCAAGTGGGTGTTTTGTCAGACAACCTGATAACATTGTAAATCACCGTTTTTATGCATTTGTATTAAAGAATCTGTCTATGTAACTGTCAACA
>VKKT01002705.1:19481-41643 GCA_008038995.1 Haliotis laevigata | reverse complement strand
AGGGGTAGGTGAGGACCAGGTTAATAATCCAGTTCAACTGAGATTCGAAGACGACTTCTCGTTGTTTGTACATGAAGGCAATGTACAAGGCGTTTTTGGTACCAGGTTCGTCGAATCCTCGCGTGTCCCCGAGATCGGAGAACGCAATGGTGGCTCGTTTGCGCTCATGACTTTATCCATATGTTAGGAAATAATTTTCAATTTGTTTTCCGATAATTTCTTGGACGTGCACTTCAAGCCCATGAAATGTATGTTGTCGGGTAGGAAAATTGTGATATCATGTCTTCCACGGCGACGGTGACTCCCTGCAGGCTGGTGTACGCATTCACGTTTACCGCAACATAAACGAAACAAACGGACCACCATAGTTTGATCCCTCTCATGATTTCTACTTCGCGCGATGAGGGTTCACCTAGGAAGACTTTGATGATCAACGTGGAATTCGCCGGCAGATTTTCCATGATGTCTACCAATTCGTCGAATTCCAACGCCATCTGCAGACTTACGTTTTGCATCCCGGGTTTGCCCAAAAGCGTGTGTGCTAATTTATTTTGTGAGAGCGGGCTTAGGATCTCGCTGCGTCTTTGTGTCGGGACGTAAGCCATGAGCATCGTTCCCTCGTTCCCGACTTTTGTGAGGTGGTGGTATTTGCTTTCCATAAAAATGAGGGGAGAGCCGAGTTTGATGTCGATGACCCATTTGTTGTCGTCGGTGAAGACGCAAGTGTACGGCGTGTTTCGAGCGATGGTCGTGGTCTCGACGTGATTCAAGTCAAACAGCTTGCCGCCGAAGGCTCTGGATATCGTCCACTCGTTTTCTTCATGGCGGACGAGGTCTTACCGCTCGTTGTTGACCGCTCCTTCAGCGATGACGAAATCGCTGATGTTGCCTACGCCTTTGGCTGTGGGCACTTCGACGCTTTTGTAAACGTTTTTCAGTTGCAGGCCCCTGAGGTCAGAGAGGGTAATGGTAGGGCATTTTGCCGCTCGCATGGTCGTTTTCGACCCGAAGCTTCAGTCATTGTCTTTTGCGTACGTGCAGCGTTACGCTCAGGTATCCTATATTAACTGGATTATGTTTAATGTCTAAAACCGATATTTTCAATTCTGTGATTGTGCCTCGGCTTAATTTCTTGTATTGCCGCAACAAAAAGGATTGGTTCTACCATTGTTGTACTTTTCGGTCGCCTTGAACGTTGTCGGTCGTGCTCAGCTGATCGAGATGAACGCACAGTTCGCAGTATGGAAGGAGATCAGGTAATTTCGTACTGGTCATTGATGTTTTCGGTTGCATTACACTTCGACTTTAACCTGAGTGTTTTAGTCAACGGCCGCCTGAGTCTCAAAGTGTTTTCTCCATTGTTGACCATTCGAGTCGTTCATTTTGAGTTCGGCTCCCACGGGTTTGAATATTTCTTCGTTGAGCGAGCACACGCTGTAGTAGCCGTATGTTAATTGGTTGCGCTTGTCATTGACAAACAGCCTGTAGTTGTGTCCGTTGATGTTGGTCCATTGTGGATAGTAGGTGATGTTGCAAAGCGCTACTTCGAGCTGACCCGATGTGTTATCGATGGCTTGCAGCTCGTGATTCCCGGAAGCGTTCCATACATATTGAAAAAGTAGATATTGTATAATATATAACAATTCAATATGTACAAACCGGAGTGTTATATTCTAAAAGCGACAATAAAATAAGTGCCTGCGATCTCACGCAACCGAGTATTGTGGTCGATGCAAAGGATGGTTTAGATTTCATGGTTTCTGTTCATTGATGGGTTTACAAATTACGGGTTTTCTGTTACGAAAGTGAAAATGGTACATGTTTGGTTCCACAACCCGATGCAGTTTGTACAGAATCAATTCAATTTCGCCATGTGGTGCGCTACGACGGGTTGCGGCTTGACGTTGAACAACACTCGTGATGAACTGAGTTGGTCCGTGTTCTATTTTCCTGTGTACTACCAGATCAGATGTATCCTGAAAGAAATCAGCGCCCTGATACCGCAGGACGCGGCGTGGAATGTTGTAAACAATCTGTACGATCGACGTGCGTACGAACGCGTTTGCGGTGAGTTCGAACTAGATCCGAAGATGGTCGATTGGCATTTGCCGGGTCCGAACCACGGTTTGGGCATTCCCAACATGTCTCTCACGGAAGCCAGGAAACAGGTGGTGAAAGATTGGGATTACAAGTCTTATCATTACGTGAAGACGAACGGGTGGAACGAAGATTACATGGTTTTCGATGACAGCAAGGATTACCGCGTTTGGAGGTTTGAGCGGGGACCCGTGGAAAATTGGAAAATACTGAACACTTCGAATGGGTTTACGTGCCGGAGCGATCGTATTGAACGATTCGATTCGAATGTACGTGTGAGCAGTGCTGGGCGCTCAGACGCAAACGTGTTCCAGTGTCATCACGACAGCTGATCAAAAGTTGGGCTTGAACCAGGACGTCAATAACGCGAGTCGAGTCGTGCCGTACTACGAAATGGGCATCATGGTACCGACATCGGAAGTAGAAGTACCACCAGGATGACAACAGCAGCTGCCACCACACGTGCAGGCAAACAATCAGTGGCACGTTGATCGCAAAACGGCGCTGGTGGTGGGCAGGATCGCAGTCGCACTGTGCCTCATTTGGTCGATACGATGAAACCCAAAGCTGTGAGAACGCTGGCGATGGTGATCCCTTGTCCTTGAACAGAAATCGGATCCTGTCGGCCAACGTGGTGTCCTCATTCAAGACTCAGGTTTCAGGCATGCGGCTGATTTGCGATCGGAAGGCTTCCCGGTTGGAGGAAGCGGCTTCCAATCTTGTCTGTCTCTCGTCTTCCAGGTCGCGCAATCTTTCCTCGATGATGTTTTTCGTGGCTTCGTCATCGACAACGATCCTGAGTTTTCTTTTCTGGCGAGTGATGTGCTCATTAATTTCGTTCAGTTTACCCATGTTGTTCATGAGTTCTCCGCGCACGTTTCCAAGGCTTCGTCTAGACCCCGAAGTTCCCTAAGAGGAAATTCGAAACTGGGCAAGGCTTCGTTCGAGTACGTGACCAATATATTTTCGATTTCGTCCGACGCTTCTTTGGCGCACTGGGGCATTTCTGCACCACCACCGAGTTCGGTCCTTACGTTTTGGAGATCTCTTGGAGGACAACCTTCGGCGGAAGTTGTTTTGGTCGTGCGCTGCCATAATCTTGCAGGTTTAGTTCATCGCGTATCAGCTGACTACCACCATGGCGACTGTCTACCGTCGACAGGGCGAGTGGTTTTCTCGTGTGTTTGTTCATGAGATCAACGTCCGGATAAGCTTTCAATTGCAGCGTCCCTTCGTTGTCGATTTTGAACTTTGGATAGTCGCGACCCAATGGTTCGACGTAATTTTTATCGCGTTTTAAAGCATTGTAATATTCTTCCACGCCCTGCTTTTAAAGTGGTGCGTCAGTCGGTGACTGTCACCAACAATCAGAGCACGATCGATCAAAATCAAATGCTGCTGGTTCGATTCCCAAACCTAGACACAAACCACCATCAAAATCAGCGGGAACGAGGTGCTGAGCATCGACGACAGTGATGTGTTTTACTGTTAGGCGGACCTCTGGAGAACCTAGACCGAACTAGATGACATGGCATATAAAGGAATTAGACAGAATAATGACGTATCAAACGATCTACATGTGGGGAAAGTTTTCACGTCAGCTCGACAATACAATGAAAGGAGAAAAAGCCGCCGCCGAGGCGTACGGGAATCTGTTTTGCTTACCGCTCGACTTCAAGTTGGTCGAGGGGCACATGCCGTTTTACAAGGCCGCGCTTGGCGACAGGCTGGAATACGAACTCACATTCAACGACTACGGCAAAGTTATTTTAACGCCGGATGACACCGAGCCAAGCTACGTCGCCGATAACATCTCGCTAGAGTTTGACATGGTCACGAGCACGGAACTGGACCCGCACATTCTCAACCAATACACGGGAAAGCTGTCCATCCTGTATGACCGTGTGCTGCGACACCGGACGATCGTCAAGGACAAGAGCGACATGTTGTGGAACATCAGCCTGAACGTGCCGGCTAGATCGATGAAAGGCATCTTGATCATTCCCGTGGTTGCATACGAGACGTTTCGATGAGACAGCGAACTCACTTGGAATCCTGAGATCACAAAAGTGGAAGTGACCGTCGAGGGCGTACCCAACCAGCTGTTCAGTCAAGGCATGTGAGCTTTCCAGCAGTGGGACGAGATAAAATAACTATCGACCATCAAGTGACACTCGTCTAAAGTCAACGACGTGGTCAAAG
Organism: Haliotis laevigata; assembly: GCA_008038995.1. Classification (NCBI taxonomy): domain Eukaryota; kingdom Metazoa; phylum Mollusca; class Gastropoda; order Lepetellida; family Haliotidae; genus Haliotis; species Haliotis laevigata. Next base: position 37,344 of record VKKT01002705.1, on the reverse strand, counting down.
ACCTGGACGATGACAGACTACATGGCAGTGGATGCCGCATCGACAACGGCAGCGAGGGGATCACCATCCAAATCACCAAGAAAGCTCAAAATCCGGGCAGTAAATTAAAATTATATTTGTACGTCATTATGGACGTGCAACGAAATATAGACAATGGAAGATTTGTGCAAGCCATTTACTGATTTACCTCGCCATCCCCACTGCAACATCGTGTGCGATCAGACGGGGTGCGGCAAGCCGGCATTCGTGCTGGACATGTTGGAAGGATACTATCGCGATGTGTTCGACCACATCATCATTCTCTGCCCCACATTACAGGTGAACAAGACGTAACAGAGAGAGCGATGATGACGGACCCGGACGTGCACAAAATCGATCCTGGAACTCGTCTGCAGCACCAACAAGGAGATGGTTAAAAATCAAGACACGCTGCCGTATCTGGCCATTTTGGGCCGATACACGAAGCACTGCGTTTGGGTGCTGACTCAGAAACTCAACTCGGTGCTGAAAGATTTACGGGAACAGACGCAATGGTTTCACTGCAGGGACAGGGATTCGTTCGAGGACTGTTTGCGAGAAAACGACGTGATGCCGACCAAACAAGAACGAGAACGACTGAAGAAACAGCTCGCCGAAACGAAACACGTCAAACTCCTGCTGAAAACCGAGCCCTCATCAAAAACATTGACATCGTCGCTCCGTCGTCTCTGGAAAAAGTTTCACGCACAAAACGCAACAGCACGAAGCTTGTGGTTTTGGGTACATGGCCGTTTGATGTGACGGACAAACGAAAGCTCCCGTGGTCTTCAGAGGTCCCAACGCGGCCGAACGATTTCTCACATGCTTGCAAAATGAAGAGAAATTCATCAGGAAATGGTTGTACACCATCGTCCACATGCACATGACAAGCGATGACTGGCGAACTCATAAGAAAGCTAAGAATTGTCACGTGTGTGACGAACCCCTGAATGGGGATGTCACGAGAGATCATTGCCACATAACCGGTAAGTACCGAGGAGCCGCTCACAACTCCTGCAACCTCAAACTCAAAATCAATCCCAAAACCATCAAAATCCCCGTCGTGTTTCACGAGCTTCACATTTACGATGCTCACTTGATCATGCAGGCCATCTTGAAGATTGACGGCAACATAACGTGCATCCCCAACAACATGGAAAAATACATCTCGTTCTCCTTAGACGGTCTGAAATTCGTCGACTCAGTTCAGTTCCTGCTGTCATCTCTGGATAGCTATCTAATGACTTCGACATCACCAATCGATACACCGACGCTGAGACTCGACCTCTGCTGCTCCGGAATGGAGTCTACCCTTCGAATACATGGACGACTGGTCCAGTTTCGACGAAACGCGATTACTTCTCATCGACCGATTTCACAGCAACTTGACCGACTCGGCCGTCACCCCAGACGATTACACGCACACCCTCAGCATGAGAGATATTCAGGAAAACGTGCTCGAAACAGTACGACCTGGACCCCACGTGGTACTTCTCATCCCCGGGTCTCTCTTTGGACGCAATGTTGAAAAAGACCAGAATTGAATTGGAATTGTTAATGGATTACGACATGCACCTGTTCGTAGAGAAAGGTTTGCGAGGCGGGATTTCCATGGCATCCAAATGATATGCCAAAGCCAACAACCAATACGTTGCCGGTCACAATTCGAGCAAACCGACCAACCACATCCTCTATCTCGACGCCAATAACCTCCTGTATGGCTGGGCCATGAGCCAATATCTCCCCACCGGGAAATTCGAATGGGTCGTCTGCCGATCCGATATCAACGTGAATAATATCCACAAAGACTCCGAGATAGGATACATATATGAAGTGGACTTGGAGTACCCCGCAGAACTGCACGAATCGCACAACAGCTATCCGCTGCCTCCCGAACAATCGGAGTGGTTGTCCGACTACCAATGAAGCTTGCTCAGAGGCAACAAGCTGGCCAACATGGAAAAACTAGTGCTGAATTCGATGAACAAGTCAACATACGTCGTCCACTATCGCAACCTGCACCTGTACCTGTCGTTGGGAATGAAGCTGAAAAAATACATTGTGCACTCGGATTCCATCAAAGCCCGTGGATGGAATCTTACATTCGGTTGAACACAGATTTACAAAAACAAGCAACAAGCGACTTCGAGAAAAACCTGTACAAGCTCATGAACAACTCAGTGTTTGGCAAAATGATGGAGAACTTGAGAAAACGCATCAACGTGAAGCTGGTCAGATCCAGCGAAGAAGACAAGCTCAGATAGCTCATCGCCAGCCCAGCATTCAACCGGAGCAAGATATTCGACGATGACTTGACGGCGCTGCACATGAACAAAACCCACATCGTGTTCAACCGACCCGTTTACGTAGGGATGAGCGTCCTCGACCTGTCCAAACACCTGATGTACGATCGCTACTACAACGAGTTCAAGAAACAATACGGCGACGAAAGTCCGAAGTGCTGTACACAGACACGGATTCCCTGCTCATGGAAATCCACACCGAGGAGGTGTACGAGGACATGAAGAAACACATCCACCTATACAACACCAGCGACTACCCCAAAGATCACCCCATGCACAGCCAAGTCAACAAAAAAGTGCTCGGCAAGATGAAGAACGGGTGTGCGGCCACACCGATTGTGGAGTAAGTCAGCTTGAGATCCAAGATGTATTCTATCAAGAAAGCCGACGACAGTGAAATCAAGAAGGCGAAAGGCGTGAAAAAAGACATGGTGAAAAAAACAAATCAAGCACGCCAGATTTAAGGAAGCCCTGTTCGAAAACAAAACGTTCAAACACCAGATGAACATGTTGAGAAGCTATGGACACCGGATATATGGACTGATGATCAGCAAGACGTCGCTGAAACGATGGATCACGGACGACGGAGTCACCACCTACGCGTACGGACACACACGCCTGCAAAACCTACAAGTACGCCCTAACAATCATCAACGTCGCCAATCGTTACAAGGAATCCAAACCGTTGACGACCAAAGATTCGAACGAAGTCGCCAAAGCCTTGGAACACACCTACAAATGCAGTCGCTTGGCCTGGCCTACAATATTGCAAGTTGATCACGGACGCGAGTTCATGTGAGCTGTGTCGCAGCTGCTGGCCAAACACGAAGTACTGGTGAGACTAGGTATAGTGGGAGCTCACCGCAGCCAAGCCATTGTCGAGAGATTCAATCGCACACTAGCTGAACATCTGTTCTCACATCAGTACTGGCAGGATTTGATGGATCACGAAAACAGAAACACGGAATGGGTCTTGCGCTTGCCACAAGTGGTGGATGCCATCAACGTCGAAGTCACCAGACTCACCAAAGACCCGTTGAAGCCATCCAAATGAAATCCGTCAAATCGCCACTGACGGCTGCACAACGTCGAGTAAAAAGGGAAAAAACGTTACAGGACCGTGTCAGCGTTAGATACTTATACCAGCCAGGGAATACGAGGCAGACAGCAGAAAACGCTCCACTGATCCGATATGGTCCATGAAAACGTCCAAGCTTGACCTGGTCGACATCAAAGATGGCGAACCAAATTTGTACTACTTGAAAGACAGGCCACTGAGAGCAGTCGTCAGAGAAGAGTTGATGATCGTACCTTGCGACACACTCCCTTACAGGTCACCCACTGCTGAATAATTCTCATGGTTTGTGTGCTATGATATGTTACTGCGACCAAAAACCCATGCTCGCTCAAAAGTCAGTATCTCCTAAACTATCCGACCGATTTTCGTGTAATTTTGCATGCACCACAGCAGTAGTATAGGTAATAGCGGGATTGTTAAATTGAGCCATTGGGGAGGGCCTGGTCCCGTACCGCTATTACCTATACTACTCAGATTGTTATAAGGAACTATGACAGGACGCACGGATGTTGCATGCCGCTTATATATCTCCAGAGTTCCAGTGCTCGAACATAACGTTACTTCATATATCTCCAGAGGTCCATTGCTCAAACATAACATTAATTTGTTTAGCTCTAGAGTTCCAGTGCTCGAACACAACATGTATAGAGAATGTACAAGTGTGTGATGGTAAACAAGACTGTGCTGACGGGAGTGATGAAGGAAGATGTCGTAAGTATTCAACACATGTAGCACACTCTTCCAAAAAGTTTAGAAGATTATCTCCAATTGGTTTTCTGACAATCTCTGATTAATATAAAAGTTTAGACATTCATATATATATATATATATATATATATATATGTAGTTGAGGGATGAATGGATTCCGTTTCATGAACACGAACCCCATCGAGGCTTGTAAAGAATATTAATGCTGGCCATACGTAAATACGACAACATTGATGTTGATGTTCATTACCCCAGCATATTGTTAACCCATCCAAAAGTAATGGATCTTCTGAGGGATCATCTACGAGATAAATTTCTATCATGAGGTGGTGTGCAATTTTTAAATCAGGACCATTACAAAAATACAATTGGTAATCAGGTACGTCATATACCAAAAATGTGTATAAGTCGGCAGGTGCTAACATATTGCCGGTGTGACCCGGTATTCGCAAAACTTGTATCGTATGATCATGTCTCGGAGTAAAAGATGTGTTGATAATCCTGTTATTCATCACTTCGGAGGTATAACTTTTTTTTTTAAATATATTGGGGGAGACGAGGGTAATTACGAATAACCAATCGAATTTGCATGATTTGATCAACATCCATTTGTCGTCAGTGCGAGTGAGATGGTACAATGAGATTTTGAGAGTCCCTCGGTTTCAACCTCGTTTCAATCTCCCCGTTTCACTTATTGTCGTTTGTGCATGTTGTTTTGTAAGAGCAAGCCGTATAACGTGTCTTCGACACTGGGTTTATTGAATCCTCTCATTTTCCTGAGATCGGTAAGCGCAATGGTAGCGCATTTTGTATTATCACCCATTATAATAGTTTACGAAATAGTCTTCAATTGATTTTCCAACAATCTCTCGTGTGTAAACTTTAAACATATCAGATGTATGAGGCAAATTTTGGGAAGAAAATTTTATTGTCCAAGGTAACGGTGACCCCCTTGAGGCTCTCGAGGGTCATTGTGTCTCTCTGTATGTAAATCTCACAAACGTCATGTTGATGGTTTTGAGTCCAACGGAGTTTGACGGAGGGACAGTTTACTCGATAGCATGTGACCTGGTTTTCTCAGGATGACGCTCATGAGTACACTCCTTCATTGCAAGGAGACGTAAGCTCCCAGCACAATCTCATTATTGATGACTTTCGTGATGTAATGATCCTATTCTCCATAAATACGTGTGGACAAACTATGTTGATATTGAGCAGCCAGTCGATTAGGGATGAGATCATCGTCCATTGTTATCGTCCGTACTGACTAGATTGTACACGGTGTTTTGTGAGACACCCCCAGCCTCGACATCGATTAAATTGCCTAGACCACTATCGAATGCTGCAACCATCACCCATTTATCATTATCATTACGGATGAGATTGTATTGATTGTAGTTTACAAGTCCCCCGGTTTCGACATTGTTTAAATCTCTTAGGCTACCTCCACCGTCACCGGAGCATGTCACTTCTTTGTACACGTTGTTTTGTAAGTGCAAGGCGTACAACTTGCCTTCCACACGGGGTTTGTCAAATCCTCGTATGTCCCCGATTGCGGAGAGCGCGAACGTGGCACATTTTCTAAGGTGATGCATTCTGGGCCCTTGAGCGTTGATTGGTGATATGACCGGTCACGCTCAAATAGCCTTTATTTATTGGTTTATGTTTGATATCTGAAACAGACATTTTGAGTACCGTGATCAGACCCAACGCTAAATTCGGTTCAGTTCTACTGCTGTTGTACGTTTCGTCTTTCACCACAACGGTTGTCAACAGAGTCGAAGGACGTTCACCTTGAATGTTATCTGTCGTGCTAATCTGATCGAGATGTTGCACATCACTCGATATGATACAAGATCCGGTAATTTCAATCCAGTCATGGAGTTCGTTTCCGTCATACCGAGTGTTCTCGCCATGTTTTTACCGAGTCTCAGGGGATTTTTTCCACTGGTTAGTTCCACCCGACTCGTTCATTTTGAGACTGGCTCAGTTGGGTTTCTCAATTTCGTCGTTCAGCAAACAAACACTCAGTCTGTAATAACCATTGTAAATTATGTGACGGTCTCTGTTTAAAAATAGCTTGTTGTTTCTCACGATGTTTACGTTGGTTCATCGCAGGTAATATGTGACATCACAGAGTGTGGCTTCAAGACGACCTGACGTGTTATTGATCGCATCAAGCAGTTGAATGGACTCGTCACTCTTTATATTAAAAGGAGCGTAATAAAGATGTTAAATATACATTGACTATAATATAAATACAACCTGAGTGATGTGCGGACGAATATGGAAATCGTGGTGGATGTGGATGGAACGAGTTTTAAAAAGAATTTTATCAATATTTTCGAAAATTTTATCATGTTCGTCCATGGTGCTAAGGTGATGGATAACTGGAATAATAACCCGATGCAGCTTTTAAAAAAACAACTCAATTTCGCCGTGTGGTATGTGATGACATGATCGGGTGTGACACTTGACAATGGAACAGACAAACTGAGTAAGGCGCCAATATTGTTTCATGTTTATTATCAGACGAGACGAATTTTGAAGGAAATAGGTGCACCTCTGATGCAGGATACCTCGTGGAGTATGATCGATAACCTGGACGATCGGCGCATGTATGAACACATTTGTGGGGAATTCATGATTCCCATGAATAAAGATTTTCGCCATCCCAGTGTAACCCACGGTCTTGGTAAACTATACACTCATTTCTATAAATCTGAAACGTATAGAATAGCTTATGTGGGTGATGAATACGTGCCCAGATACCATATGTTTATGGGCCCCACGACGAACGAGCAAATGCACGTTTCATATATAAAAAAAATCAACCCAGGAGCGGCCACTGCCTGGATAAAAACGTCGAAAGCAGGGTTTACTCATGCAAGTACCAAATGCTTGAACGATTCGATTCGAACGTACGTGTGGGCCATTCTTGGCTCGCAGGCGCAAACGCTTTCCAGTATCATCGGTTGGGGACGGCTATCGATGCATAGAAACAATTCATGACTGACATCTAGGATTGAGTGTCATCAAGCGCTATCAGGACACACTGCAAAAAATGCCTGTTCGGACATCAACTACGGTTTTGGCTCCGAGCAACATGCAACTGAGGATCAATCGTGTGGTGGGCTACAATAACGAAATCATCATCGCGACCGGCAATCAGGAACTAGGTGTGAACCCCAATGTCAACGCACCGTTGAACCATACTGGCGAAACGGGAATAGTGCCACCTCCACTGGCTAAACCGACCGTTCAACCAACACCCGCACCACACCTGTTGGCATGTGTTGTTGTTGAAAATCAGCAGCACGTCGATGGTTAAAACAGCCCTGGAGGTTGGCGGGATCGTGGTCGAGTTGTGCCTAATTTGGTTAAAAATTCCTTAGTGGTGACGTACAGCAGGCTGGCCACCATGACGACAAGCACCCACAAGTTTTGACCAGCCACGTGGCCGTTTTCGATAATAGGCCCAATAATGAGGAGACGATGCTACCGAGGATGCCTGGAAGTGTTTAAGCGTCTTTCCCTGCCAGTCTTGTGAGGGCTTCTCCCAGGTATTTAAAATATTTTTTTTATTCATTGTCTAACGTCGCCACTAGGCAAGGTGAAGGTGGGCTCGGCGTGGAGCCATCCATCAAGAAAACGACTAATGTCGATATGATGAACCCCAGAGCAGTCAGATTTTTTCGGACAGTGTCAACCTGTCGTCGTTCCATGGTTGTGCAATCGTTTATGGTGGCCAATATGTCGTCGAGCCCTTCTGAAGCTTCCTTGGTGTGTTGCATCACGTCTTTCAAATTGTCTCCGGCGATCACGCTCATCGTGGTGCCAAGCTCGGTGGCACCGCTCGCATCATTTTGACAGTCTTGGCAGAAGGTTTTAAACAATAGGCCACCAGACCCAATTCACTGCAGAGGAAGTCGATGCCATGGCCACTGGTGAGCTTAGACAATGCGAGCATTTTTCTAAGGCGGAATTCATGAGATCAACGTTTGGATGAGCTCTCAGTCGCAGTATCCCTTTTTCATCATTTTCGAATTTGAAATAGTCGCATTAAGCGGGAGGTTGCTCTATGGTATCATAATAGTCATTCATGGTCTGCTTCAGAAGTTCGCTGCTCAAGGAGCCCATGAACGAGCTGAACATGAACAATTCGGGAGCACCTGTTCAACAGATATGCATTGTGGCTGGACAGGCAAATCCACGGACTACGATCGGCTTTACAGCACTGGACGTTGCATCGAAAACGGAAGTGAGGGGATCATTAATCAAATCATCAAGAAGGCTCAAGACGCCGACCAATTAAATTTGTATCTGTACGTGATTATGGACGCGCAAATTAATATAGACAAAGGAGGATTCCTGCTAGCCATCAATTGATCTCCCCCATGAGCAACACTGCACCATAATATGTGGTCAGACATGTTGTGGGAAGACCGCTTTCGTGCTGGAGTTGCTGCAAGGTTACTATAGGGACGTTTTCGACCACCTTGTCATGCTTTGTCCCACTTTACGCGTCAACAAAACATACACGGAGAGAGCCCGGGTGGTGCATAAGATCGATCCGGGAACGCATCTGCAGGACTGCTTGCGAGTGTTTCATGTCAAGTTCAAGGGCCAGTTGACGCTGTTCATCGTAGACGACTGCAGCGCAAACAAAGAGATTGTCAAAAAGAGAGACATGCTGTCACCTGAAGCACAGCATGTGGGTGCTGACGTAAACATTCAACTCGGTGTTGAAAGACCTCCGGTAACAGACACGATGGGTGGCCCTCTTCCACTGCAAGGACAGGGATTCATTCGAGGAATGTCTGATTCTGAAGTGACCCGCACCAAAACCAAGTGAGACAGAGTGAAAATACTGCTGGACGAAATGAAACACTCCAAACTCCTACTGAAAACAGACCAACCCGTGGCATAAACGGTGTGCTAACCAAGCTAACGTCAATTTAAACTTAGCAACTGCTTAGCAAAATCAAGCAAAATCCAATCATGTCATTCTGTTTTGGGGACATTGGATTACCCCTGTGAAGCCTTTGACGTGGATCTGTTCAACCACACCTTGAGCGCCGTCAGTTGAGAGCTGTACAAACGGTAAGGCATGTTCTTGGCTCCCATGACTGCGGCTATCATCAGGGCTAAACATAGTCATTTTATAGAAAAAATGTTTGCCAAACGATATACAAGATGAACATGAACAACAAACGACAATGAACCCGGATGTTGCAACAACGACAAACCCAGATGTTGGGACACCGCTGGAAACGACGGTGGTTAAGATAATGAAGATAAAGAAACAACCCCCCAAAATAGCCGCCTTTAGAAAAGGTGGTTTGGCTTGAAAGACGAAAAAACCCAAACAAACATGGATCCCGTATATCACAGCAGCGGTTATACCACCAGTGACAAAACAAAACTCATCCAGCTACCGAACGCCCAGCCAACGGCTGAAACAGGTAAATCCACCTATTATGTTACAAATATTGTTCTTATATTTTGATATATATACAATCATGTCTACTCCCACCGATGAAAAACATTCGTCAACAACCCGTATCACTCTGCAGTGGTCAGCGGTCTAGCCATAGGCTACTCACGATTGAGCAAAATGATCACCAGACAACAAACTCCCAAACTCGGTTTCAATGCGTATGACATGGGCATGCTCGTCCTAGATCTGGACTGGCGATGGCCACCAGAGACATGCTCATCAAGCAAGGCATCATTCCGACAAACATTTTAAAATAAAAACATATCATACATATATGTATGGCCAGAATTGAATTGATGTTCGGTGCGGCTTTATTCAACGCCCTTTGCACTTGCAAACCTTCAAGGATGTGGACGAGGCCATGAACGAGTATTATCTCGTCACAGGAATGCGATTGAAACAGCTCAGCGACATGCTGATGATCTCACTGTATTACACATCCTCCAATAGTCAGAAAAACGCGAGCCGAACTTTTTGTTGCGGTGTACTTCTCGCACAGCAATTAGATTAAAATAATTTTATGTGTGTATAGCGATGAGGCCCGCTCTGTATCTTTGCAAATTTGTGCTCCTGGGAAAAGCTGACGACCTGTGGCAAAAAATGCACGACTGAGTACTGCAGAATACACATGATGTCGATAAGAGAAGTTAACACGAATTAGACAAATTTGTTCACTCAAATGTATAACAACCTATTAGGCATTTGCTCACTTAAAGATATAGCAGCAATGGAATAAGCAACCAAGAGAATGTGGAATGGTTGATTATTCTCACATGAGTAGGACAAATTGCTGACATTGTTGGACATTAAACCCGAGAAACCCGTTACCGTACAAGATGGCGTTGAAGTCTATAATCGAGTCCGACTCGAATCATTTGACCATCGATGCATCATTGCAAAAAATACAGTAATCGTTGGAACGATGGACGCACAAGGGTTCCGTGTGGGTGGTGGGAAGTGTCAACATCATCTATTTGGACACATCGAACTATGTGCTGCTCAAAGGGGGATCTTACATCGACCTACCTCCCTATTACGGAATAAAAAGCAATTCTCAACATCAAACCTAAATTAAGAATAGGCTTTCAAGTTCTTTCGAAGACAATGGGCTTAACTGGCATGGCATAGATGAACCCACGCCCATCTCCCAAATCTCCCAAATTGAAAAACAAATTTTTGGCTTACAACGTCTTCGGGCACAAAGGTAATAAAACCATAGTGCACAGAATAAGCGACACCCTGGAGCACATTCCCAGGATTAATACATTCCTGGTCGAAAAAGAGGGTCAGTTTCATTATACATAAATTGAAAGTCTGTGCATGCTCTTAAATGATCAATCGAGGTATAAAGAGAAAACACACTTCGTCAACCATAACAAACAAAAGCCCGTGCCCTACGTCACCTACACTAACTTCAAAGACCCCATAAACGATATTGAACACTACACGCCCCACACAACTGAACAAACCTTCACTTACAAAATGCAATAACAAGAGGCTTGCGGGTTCAGTTACGTTGTAGTCCAATACAATGGGAAAACAAAGGCTCCCATGATCTACAGAGGCCACGACGCAGCCCAGCGATTTCTCACCTCTTTACAAAATGAGGAGAAAACGACCAGGATCGGTTTATACAAAGTCGTACACATACGTATGACCCCAGAGGACTGGAGAAATCATAAGAAGGCCAAGAGTTGTCATGTGTGCAAGCGACTCCTGAACGGCGATTCACTGAGAGATCACTGTCACATCATGGGTAAATATAGAGGCGCCACCCACAACAAGTGCAACTTGAAGCTTAGAATAAACCCCCAAACATTAAAAATCCCAGTGGTGTTTCACAACCTCCACGTGTATGATTTGCACTTAATAAGTCAGGCCATCTCAAAGATCGATAGCGACGTGCATTCCCAACAACATGGAAAAATACTTCTTGTTCTCGCTGGGCAGACTGCGATTCATAGACAGTGGACAAGACAGAAAAAATAGACATGTACGATACGAGCGACTACCCCAAAGACCACGCCCTGCACACCCAAATGAACAAAAAGGTGCTAGTAGAAATATGAAAGACGAGTGTGATGGGACCCCAATTGCCGAGTACGTCTGATTGAGTCCTAAGATGCATTCCATCAAGAAAGCCGACTGCGGAGAAATCAGAAAAGGCAAGGGCGTGAGGAAATATGTCGTGAAAAAACAAATCAAACCTGAACAATTCAAAGAGGCCCTGTTCGATAGACGAACCTTCAAACACAAAATGAACACTCTGAGAACTGAAAAGTGCAGGATACAGGGTTTGAAGAAAACATCGTTGTTGCCGATGGATTCGAAAAGATGGATAGTCGACGATGGTGTTACTACTTACGTGTATGGGCACAGTTGTATTAAATGAAAAATATGAACATAAAAAATTAATGGATAAGATTTACTACATCCCACATGGATACTGGAAAGGCGAGGGTGCCATCCACAAGCTTGCGGAATCTGCTAAGGTCTCCGAAGACGCTGCTAAGGCTTGGTTGATGAAACAAGACCTGTGGCAAATCTACATGTCGGCTCCGCGATACGTCACGATAAGTTTGATATTGCAATACCCAATCGAGTGCATCAAGCTGACCTCTTGTTTCTCCCACAGGATAGGGTGAGACACAAACTTACAAGTATGCCCTGACCGTCGTGGGTGTTGCCAGTCGATATAAAGAGGCCGAGTGAAAGATTCGACTCAAGTTGCCAAGGCATTGGAGAGTATCTATAAACGATGCCCTTTGATGTGGCCTGCAGAATGGCAAGCTGACCTAGGACATGAGTTCATGGGCTTCTTGTCACAACTGCTAGCTGAACACAAGGTTGAGGTCAGGCGTGGTACGGTAGGAGCGCATTGTAACCAAGTCGTCATCGAAAGATTTAACCGCACCTAGCTGAACGCTCATTTGGATACCAGTACGGACAAGCGATGGTAACACCAGATAAACGATCAATGGAATGAGTGTGACGTTTGCCTGGAGTTGTGTCAGCGATCAGTTACGAAGTGACGAGATTAATCGATGAAAAAACATCTGATGCTGTTAAAATGAAATCAAGGACTGCATAATCGTCTGCACTGAGCAGGGGTAAAGAGCAGAAACTTTCAGGCCAAGTCAGCGTGAGCCAGGCAAACATGAGGGTGATAATCGGCAACGTGACAATGACCCGGTATGGTTTATCAAAACGTACAGTATTGATCGGGTGGATATCAAAGAACCTTTCTTGTATTACCTTAAGGATGGGCCAAACATGGGATTCGTGAGGGAATAATTACGTATAGTATCCACAGGTACGGTATTACCTCCCTCAATATAAACCTGAAGTGTGCTTCTCACTATATATTAAGCATCTATTGTTTTCCCGGAATAACCGCATTTGAGGTTTTTGTTTGCTGCCAGGTTTTACTTTTTGTTAGTAAGACCTCTTCCCAGGTTTTAGATTTTGAAATTATTTTTTCAAAACGCTATATGAACATCAACATTCAAATGATATATGAGTGTTTGAAATCAGTTGAAAAATATTGTCCAAGATCATTGTCAAAGTGCAAACGTCTTCTCAAGCAAGAATAGAACGGCATCTTTCAGGTTATTGAGCGGCCACCGAGCCGACGGAGACTCTGGGGTTGAATTATCTATTTATAGTTACTGTCATAGTAACTAGCTAAAGCCCCTCGGGATTTCCCTCCTCCCTCGGTTTAAGTTTGTCTACTAAAACCTCGGGGGCGTGTTTTCTCCTATACCTATTAAGAAAATAACTACAGGAGACATCGAACGATGGTCGACGCCGTTACAGCTGGGTACCCTCCCTCAGTTGCACACTCTCCCAGCTCTGTACTTTCACTATCCCTGTACACACTGCTAGAGCTTGGTACTCTCCCTTAATTGCACCCACTCCCAGTTCTGAACCTTCCCTATGTCTGGCCACACTGTTGCAGATTGGTACCTTCCCTTAGTTGCACCCTCTCCAAGTTCTGAACCTTCCCTATGTTTGGCTACACTGTTGCAACTGGGTACCTTCCCTCAGCAGCCCTACTTTCCCAGCTCTCTACCTTCCCTAGCTCTGACCACACTGTTACAGCTAGCTATCTTCCCTCAGCAGCCATATTCTCCCAGTTCTGAATCTTCCCTAGCTCTGGTCACACTGTTACAGCTTTGAACCCTTCCTCAATTGCGCCCTCTCCTAGTTCTATACCTTCCCTAGCTCTGTCCACACTGTTACAGCTTGGTACCTTCCCTTAGTTGCACCCCTCAAATTTCTGTACCTTCCCTATCTATGGCCACACTGTTACAGCTTGCTACCTTTGGCCAACAACCCTTTAGTCCCAGTACCTTACCTTCCCTAGCTCTGGCCTCACTGTTACAGCTAGCTATCTTCCCTCAGCAGCCCTAATCTCCCAGTTCTGAACCTTCCCTAGCTCTGATCACACTGTTACAGCTTTGAACCCTTCTTCAGTTGCACCCACTCACAGTTCTGTACCTTCCCTAGCTCTGTCCATACTGTTACAGTTGGATACCTTCCACCAGCCCTACTTTCCCAGTTCTGAATCTTCCCTAGCTCTGGTCAAACTGTTACAGCTTTGAACCCTTCCTCAGTTGCACTTTCTCCTAGTTCTATACCTTCCCTAGCTCTGGCCACACTGTTACAACAGGGCATTCTCCCTTAGTTGCACCCTCCCCCAGTTCTGTTCCTTCCCTAGCTCTGTCCATACTGTTACAGTTGGATACCTTCCACCAGTCCTACTTTCCCAATTCTGAACCTTCCCTAGCTCTTGTTAAAATATTACAGCTTTGAACCTTTCCCTAGGTGCACCCTCTCTCAGTTCTGTACCTTCCCTAGCTCTGGACAAAATGTTTCAGCTGGGTCCCCTCCCTCAGGTGCACCCTCTCCAAGTTCTGTACCTTCCCTAGCTCTGTCCACACTGTTACAGCTGGGTACCCTCCCTCAGCAGCCCCTCTTTCCCTGTTTTGTACCTTCCCTAGCTCTGGTCACACTGTCACAGATGGGTACCTTCCCTCAGTTCTATCCTCTCCCAGTTGTGAACGTTCCCTAGCTCTGGGCAAATTGTTACAGCTGGGTACCTTCCTCAGTTACAGCCTCTCCCAGTTCTGTTTCTTCCCTTGCTCTAGCCACACTGTTACAGCCTGCTACCTTCGACCAACAGCCCTCCTTTCCCAGTTCTGCACATTTCCTAGCTCTTAGCACACTCCCGTCAGCAGCACTCCTATGTCAGTTCTGAACGTTCCCAGCTCTGACACCACTGTTACAGATGGCTAACTTCCGTAAGTGCACCCTCTCCAAGTTTTCAACCTTCCCTGTGTCTGGCCACACTGTTGCAGTTGGGTATCTTCCCTTAGTTGCACCCTCTCCAAGTTTTGAACCTTCCCTATGTCTGGCCACACTGTTACAGCTGGGTACCCTCCCTTAGTTGTATGCATCTACCAATATAAAGAATATCTCTAGAAGAGCCGTTGATTACGTGTAGATAAAGGAGTTTTGAAAAGAACGTGTCTCTAGGATATAGTGAGTGTGTTATATCTTATCGTCACATCGGCAATATTTCAGCCATATCGTGACGAGAACAATTAAATTTATACATACTAATTAATGGTAAATTCTAAAAACCTGTCAACGAAGGACAGTAAAGTAACTAGTTCATCACAGATTCGAATTTAAAACTAGTAATTAGAATTAAAACAGTTGAACTATAGATAACAATAGAATATAAAAAATGGCTAAATTTTGCCAACAACTGAAGGTAGATCACCATACTAGGGACCATGGGGACTTACGGCACATTTGCTTCCTGCATGGTTCCTAGCTGGATTTACATAATCCCTTCAGCTGTTAGTAATTAGCCATATATTAAAATTAAACATATTCTATGATTGGAAAATGGAGTTTTAATTTACTTTGAATGTTTGTAGGACGGAAATTATTATAAAGATCCTTTATAGTACGTGATTTAAAATACTTATCTTTTGTGATGGAATATTCAACACAGTCAAGCAAGACATGCTTGACCGTGATTCTTTCATCGCAAGGGATTCACAACGGAGGATCCTCACCTTTGAATAAGTATTCATGTGTATATCTGGTGTGGCCAATACGACATCGTCGCATGATGACCTCTTCAAATCTAAACAATCTGACAGACCAAATACTGCCTTGGTGGACACCCTGATCCTGATTATAATGATCAGACAGGGTTGAACCCACTCGGCCTGGACTGACAACCCAAGAAGGTGTAACCAGTATAGGGTCTTATTTCATGTAATTTATTAATATCCACTTGGGTGTCCCACTTCTTTTGCATCAGATCACGGATGTAGGTTTATAATCTGCAGCTTTGTAATCAGAGTGGTGTCACAGATTTGTTGAGTGCTGCCTTGGCAGCAAGATCGGCCATTGTGTTCCCAGAAATGCCAACGTGGCTGGATAACCAACAAAAGACGATGTCGCATTGGCCAGTAGCAAGTTCATTATACAATTCAATACTTTCTAATAAAAGTGGATGTTTACAAGAACGATTTTAATAACCTGAAGACACGAAAGAGAATCGGAAAAGATTACGTATTGTTTATATTTACAGTGTTTATTATTATATTTAATAGCTGTTAATATGGCGTTAGCTTCTGCTGTGAAAATAGACCTGTTATTTGGTAGTCGAGAAAATATTGTTTTGGATCCAATGCCACCGCGCCACCATCCTTGGACTCATCTGTACATAGCGATTTGTATGTATTACATTTATTTTTTAATTGATTATATTCTTGTTTACATTGTAATTCATTAGTTTCAGATTTCTTAACCTTTGTCAGAGTTAGCTCAGCTTCAGGCCTCACCAGTTGCCAAGGAGGAGAAGAAAGAAGACGTGAAGGAGATATATTTTCCAGCTCAATGCCGGCAGCAGAAATGAATTGTTTAATTCTTAGCCCAAGAGGCGGAACAAGAGAAGACGTTTTGTTGTATAAATCCACATAAAGAGGATTGAAAACACAGTTAAATGCAGGATTAGACTCGTTAGAATAGAGATTTGTTATATACTGTAATGATAATTCGATACGATGTTGGTGAAGGGATGGCTCTTCAGCCTCAACATAGAGACTGTCAACAGGAGAAGTTCTAAAAGACCCAAGACAAAGCCTTAGGCCTTTGTGGTGGACAGAATCTAGTAGTTTTAGGTTGCTGTTGCAGGCTTCACCATATACGATGGAGCCATAATCAAGTTTAGATGGCACCAATGATCTATATAAGTAAAGGAGGGTAGTTTGATCCCCTCCCCACTTTGAATTGGAGACAAGCTTTAATAAATCGAGTGCCTTCAGGCATTTTGCTTTAAGGGATTTAATATGTGACAGGAATGTTAAATGGGAATCGAAAATTAGGCCCAAGAATTTGGCCGCCTTTACAACTTTGATGGGTGTGCCATTTAAAGATAGTTCTGGGTACTTATGAGGCTTATATTTTCTACAAAAATGTATACAATTAGTTTTTTAGTTAGAAAATTTACAGCCATTTTCAAGACACCATTTATTTATTTTGCTTAAACCTAACTGCAGTTGCCGTTCAGTAGTATGCATATTTTTACCACGACAAGAACTATTGAAATCATCCACAGATAATGGTCCATCAATTGAATCATTTGAAACCGTTGATAAAGTATTCATCTTGATGCTAAACAATGTGACAGACAAAATACTGCCTTGGTGGACACCCTGATCCTGATTATAATGATCAGACAGGGTTGAACCCACTCGGCCTTGAAATTGCCTGTCTTTTAAAAACTGTGATATAAAAAGAGGCAAACGGCATCTCAACCCAAAACCATATGATGTAAATCCTTAAAAGTGCCATGCTCCCAGGTCGTATCATAAGCTTTCTCGAGATCAAAGAAAATTGATACAGCATGTTGTTTATTTAGTATAGCATTTTCAACAAAGGATTCTAAACGTACCAAATGATCAATGGTACTAAGATTTTTCCTGAAACCACATTGAGTATTTGTTATAAGGTTATATGTTTCAAGATACCAAGTTAATCTATTATTCACCATATGTTCCATGGTTTTACAGAAACAGCTAGTTAGAGATATCGGTCAGTAATTCGACGGATCTGTATGATCCCTGCCAGGTTTTGGTATTGGGACTACAATGGCATTACGCCACGAAGTAGGAAATTCTCCAGACGTCCATATTTGGTCAAATATATCTAAAAGTGTCATCAGACATGGTT
>VKKT01002704.1:88628-101606 GCA_008038995.1 Haliotis laevigata | reverse complement strand
AGTAGGAGACTGATATAACTATATCCTGAAAGAAAGGATATACTCAATTACTAGAAGGGCAAAGTACACACGTACGTCAGCAACAGTGGTATATTCCGTCTGTACTGTACAGGGTTTTGTATTTTACTTAGTCATTAACCAAGGTAAATCGAAGTAAAACATGTATTCAACATTCCAAATAGAGTTTGCGAATATTTAAATGTCAAGAAGCACAACAGATACCTTGAAAAATCAATAAGTATGTGATATTGCTTCAGCATAGTTTTTAATTAAAAATGGAAACACTGACGATTTGCTGTACAAAATTTCACGCTAATCGATCTCAGAACCTCTCTTCAATTACAACTGTTTGGCAGTGTCTTTGAGAGTGACTCCTTAAGTGGATTCATCAGTCGCCTCTATCTTCACCCTACGATTCTGTCCTTTGGGACACGTGTGAATTATGGTGCCGTTACTGTCGTCATCCTCCAGCAGATCAATCACAGAAGCAGCTATGTCCTTTGTACTGAAAAATATGAGCCATCAATATTACGCCAACTCATTGGTACTAGTTTACACAAATCAATCGACCAATCTTCAAACAGTGACCACGAAATATTCTTGCTTCAAATTAAGGATGACATGGACGTCCATTCGCTTGGTCTCACGTCCATTTATCTGAAACACCAGCTACGAGCCAGTGTACTACATCATGTTTGTTTGTCGTAGTTGGATGTTTCCCTTGACCTCGTCCACACAGGACAAGTCTAGGATGAGTTGAACCGAGTAAGATTGTTAATTGAACTCCAAGTCCTCTAGACCCGCCCCTCTCTCCTGTTACCAGCTATGGTAAAACATTTTAGCCATTCTGTTAATAAACAGACTAATTTACAAATTGACTGAGTGAATCAGGCAACTTACAGATTGACTGAAAATTTGAGGCACTTTACAAATTGCCTGATTTTACACATTGACTGTAACATATATGTTACATGCTTATGATGTAGAAAGAATTAGAATAATTCACCTGACAATGTTGGCCCCCACATTAAATGTCTTTGACATATATTTTCCAATAACAATATATCAAATAAGTTTTGCGTCAACTGACAGTTGGCACTGATATATTTCGACATTTTTCATTTTCTGTTTAATCAAATAAATGTACAAGCATATAATAATTCATGAATTTTATATAGCGCATCATTCAGTGTCCTATTCTCTGTGTGCTCAGCCAGTGAAAGCCTGGGAGAAGAGAAAGGTCTGTAGTTATAACTTGAAAGGCAGTGAATAGACAGATTTCAGTTTTTTGGGCAGATAATTCCATTTTTCTGCCGCTGCATGTTTGATTGTTCTCTTGCCGAAAGTTGAGGTCTGAATTTTGGTCTGAATTTGGTGAACAGTTTTTGCTTTTGTTATCTCAGATGTATCGGAGGACGATAGATGTTCAGTAGTTTAGTGAGGTACGATGGAGAAATTTTTTGAGGAAGTACTTGTAAGCATACAGAAGGATTTTGTAGTCAATGCAGATCAAACAGTAGTATATAGTATGGATGCTTTGAGTTCATGCGCGAACCTTGGTGTGTCAAGAACGTCAGCGTGCTATGTGGGGGCTTGATGCTGGTCAGTCTGTGGTCGCTGTAAGGCAACAGTCTTTGATTCTTAATGTTAGGTTGAGAGTGCATCAAACCGGAACTGTTGCTGACCGCCCGAGGCTGGGAGTATCATGAGTGACGGCACTCCGGGAAGATCAAACAATACGATTGCCTCATCTTCGGAACAGATTTGTTACTTCCACAATGAGGGAAATGTTTGAGGGAAGGATAACTGCACAAACCCAGAAATCGCTTGCGTGCTGCTGGACTTCGACCCAAACACCCCATCATGGACCAATTTTATTGCCTCTTCATTGCCACAACCGACTGGTGTGGGCCACACGACACATAAGGTTCAACAAAGAGATGAATCTTAATTCATGCTGACATTTGCGGACGGCAGGGCCCGAGTGTACCACAGGCAAGGTGAACATCACACTCAAGTCGGTGTCCGTGAAGTGGATCGATTTGGTGGTGGAGCGCAATGATATGGGGTTGGTTTTGCACACATGGACGTTCTCCCCTTGTTGTCGTTCTAGGGAACTAAAACGCTGCCCAGTACGGGTGTCAGATTTTGCAAAATGTCCTGCTTCCATTTATGCAGCAGACATGGCCCTGGACTGAAGTTCCAACAAGACAATGTTAGACCGCGTACGGCAATTTTAAAAGAGAATTTTCTATGAAATACCGGTATTCAAGTTCTGTATTGGCTGTCTTGGATGAGTAAGGGCGACGTGTTTGCGAGCAAGTCAATCCACCACAAACCTTGCAAGTATTGTCGACGTCTTCCTCGGGGTGTGTTTACTAGCGTTCTAAGATCCTTGAATAGATGTTGTGTGGCTGTAAGAGACGCTAGAGGAGACAACAACCCTTACTGAAGATCTCAATCGAATTGTTCTTCACGCTGTGAACATTATTTAGGAGCGTAGCTTGACATCATGAACGTTCTAGGTGTTGAGGATTTTCCGCGAGACTTGTTTTTATGTTGTTTTTTCCCTTTGATGTCAAGATGTTCTGTGCACAGCATACAACTGTAAATATTCTCTTAAACCTAATATAACAAATGTAGTCCCAAAAATCCCAAGTGTCAAGTTTAAAGTTTTGCTCCATATAGTATGGTAAGTTTGATAGTGTTGACAGTCATTGACAAAATGTCAAATGAGCAGATTTTAGCTGAAAAATAATAAGAGTGAGTGACTGAGTTATTATTTAACGTCACATCGACAATATTGCGAAAAATAATAAGAAAAATGATAAAATGCATGGTCGTAACATTTACAGTAATGCCCTACGATTTCATTTAATCGAAACGGATGGGCATAGGGAAGCAATTAGACGATTGTATTCTGAGATAGCTCCTGCCAAAAGCTGCATTTAGTGAATTAACTTTAAATTGTCTGCCCTTTAACTGAGATTCAGATTCATGCAGATGACATTGATCTGTTAAGATAGCTTCTCAAAGGGTCTTTGGTAATTTCTGGTAGAGTGAAAAACAACAAAAGAAAACACGAACCAAACAAATATAAAACGACGCAATCACAAATAAATAACCTTCTGCAGGCACTTCTTTTCTGTGTCACATTTCTAACACTTCTGGCATTTCGAAACTTATTGCAAGCTGAATCCAACAGAAATATACATGTTTCTTCAACATTCCAGCAGCTTCTCACAAGCATGTTCTGAGGATACTTACTCTTCGAAGCCACCCTTTCCATAAATCTTCTTCATGTCCTCCACATACAATGCATTTGACGTTGGATCAGGAATTGTAAACGATTTGAAGGCTGTGGGGCACACCAAGCAGAATCTCAAGCCCAGGTCTTTCAGATAGGGATTTGTCTGGAAGATTTAACGTTTTCACAATGCACCAATGTGGTAGGTGGTCCCGTTGTCTATTTGTTGTTGTTAAAGGTGCCGATAACGTTGACATGCTTTAGACTGTTAGCGTGTGTTTTTTGTGTTGCTTGTTTGGATATCATGACATGGAGGTACATCAACAAACAACTCCTTGATTTATAAAGATAATGTTCAGCTAAACAATCATTTCATGTTTATCAGGATCTAGAAATAATTATGCGAGACCATTAACAGATTTCTGGGATTTTTGTCTGATTGGCCGATATACGTGTGTGGACGGACATGAAATATGTCTCTGATTTCGTTGCGTTTCTAACTTCTTTTGTGTCAATGATTAATTGAGCATGATACAACGTTAGTATTGTGCATTTTTTAGGATGAAGCTATAAAGGTTTAAAAAGATGTGCTCACATTGTCTGAATCTGCTATGCCATATTTTGAAAGCAGTTCGTAATACTGTTTCAGGCCTATACTTACTGCCCAGGATCTTGTGAATCCAACTACCCCGTCTTTGTTGCTGCATATGCTGGGACAGTGAAGATCGGCTCTAAACCTAGAAAWACGTCAGAATGCTTTTACTAAACTCAGTACCAGCGTTGTCGTTATTCTGTACAATACCATACTAATGTCATCAAAACTAGGATTGTCACATAACTAAGTTACATCTATTTCTACTCCTATATTCATTCTTCAATTACTGATAATCACTCTGGCCAGTTTTTCATTGTCACACGCCATTATCTTTGTGTTTATCATTTACATCATCACCATCTATATATATACTACAAACACAAAGTATGGGAACACCCTCAAATTTGAAAGCCATGCATAAACCTTACAGTGGTGGCTTCATTAATTCATAAAAGTGAAATGTTTCTGTGACATGTGCTTAGTGGACACTTTAAAAGACATGTTCAAACAACAGGTGAAGCCAACATGCCTCAGCGTAGACCATTAAACAAGCACAACAGAAGCAGAGCCATTGCATGGCTACAGGATGGTGAATCCTTAAGAAGCGTTACTCGTCATCTGCAGGTGTCCCCTTCCGTCATTCACAGGCTGAGGGAACGGTTCTAAACCACTGGCACAGTACAGGACAGACCCTGAAGGCCACGAAAAACGACAAGGGCAGAAGATCGATATGTTGTACTCAACACCCTTAAGAACCGTTTCACAACTGCCAGTGCTCTACCACTGCAGCTCAGACATGCACCTAACACAAACGTCATCATCTCAACCATCAGGAACCGTTTCAGAGCTGCTAATCTACGGTCACGTCGTCCAGCGGTACGTAATGCTCTCTGTCCACATCATCGAGCTGCAAGACTGGCGTGGGCCAGAGCACATTTGAGATGGAATCATCAACAGTGGTCCGGGGTTCTCTTCACTGACGATGGGAGGCGTGGAGAACGTTACCATGATGCTACTGGAAAAGAACAGATTTGGTCTTTGCTCTGTGATGGTTCTGGGAGGCGTCAGCTTCAGAGGTACCGGGATGACATTCTGCGTCCTCTAGTTCTTCCAGCTTTGAACACTATTGGTGCCGGAGCACACCTGCAAGATGACAATGCCAGACCACATGGAGCTCGATTCGTTAGAGACTTATTGCAACAATATAATGTGAATGTGATGCAGTGGCCAACTCATTCACCGGATCTGGCTCCAACTGAACGTCTATGGGACATTCGTGGACGATTTGTTAGAGACAATCATGGAATGGCACCGACTCTTCAGGTTTTTGTACAGTGGCTCCAGATAGAATGGCATTTGATTCCACAAGCTATCCTCCGCACCTTTGTGAGGTCAATGAGGCGCAGATGTACAGAATGCATCAATCAACGTTGAGGATACACTCACTATTGATTATGTGACTTTCAGTTCTGACCCCTATCCTCTTCCGCTGCTTGGACTAGAATTGCAGTCAGTGATATCGGACCATAATTCCATTACATATTCACACCAAATATTGTTATATTTACCCTTGTAATAAACCGACCCTGCCACTTTAAATGTACTTTGTTATACTTTGACGTTTTGGTGTTCCAATACTTATTGTCGGTAGTATGTGTTTGGTAATTTGTGTCATGGCCACATGGTGAATAATTCACTCGTTCTATGTTCTTCATACACCTGGACTTACTTGAAACGCTCCTTATGTAATTGAAAACTGAAGGCACAGGATGTATGTATTATGCGAATATCTTTTTTCAATTTTAAAAGAATAACTGTATTATGTTTCAGAAATAATTCTTTTGAAATATATTCTTTGAACTCATGCTACGTCTATAGTTTTGGATATTGGATTGTTAATACAGGAAATTCTCCAACCTTCAACAAAGGTCCAAAGGTTTCTTCTTTTGCCCCAAGGGCTGGTTTAAATCATATGGTAAACAGAAAAAGAGCGGTATTTATACATAAGTATGGAGGTTCTTTATCATCCTACTGGTACACATTTATCCCGATCATGGAGGCAACACAACCTACCTGCAATGGAGGAAACGTTGACGACCACACCACCTTCCCCACCTTCATCCTTCCTCATGTGCTTGATGGCTAGGTTCGAACCTCTGATGGTGCCACCCTGCGAAGACAGGGAAAGTTTCATATCTTTTAATAACATGTAGGTCAACCTTTCTACTGCTAACGTCTTTGAGAGGCATTTTAGAAGTTGTAAAGGTGATACAAAGAGATGAAACAAGGAGAATATATACATAGCTGCATAGTGAGTTTATACAATTGACAAGGTGGATGTACTTTGGATTGCTAATTAATTATTTGATTAGAGTAGGTTGATGTACATAGTGATAGTGATTGAAATACAAATACAGAGTGAGTTTATACAATCGATGAGTTTGATGTACGCTGGTTACCACTTCAAAAGTGATTTTGAGAATATTCGACTCCTGTTGCTGTACAATACAAATATACCATTTCTTTCCAAAACGTCATCTTTGTGTAATTGTAAACAGCTCCAGCGTCAAAACGCGGCAATTTCAAAATTTCCCTTGTTTTAGAAGCGTTTGATGAAATATTCTCCAAAATGTCACCAAGAAAACAGGTAAACCAAATGCACTCGGAAATATAAGCGAATGCGGTAACGATCACCATGAAAAGGCAAACGTTGTGTTTAGATTTTAAGAGGAAATCATCATGTTACGACAGAGTGCCGCCAATCGAAACATGGCCATAGTCCGCCTTGAAGCTGGGGAGTCGCAGTCTGCAGTTCAGCCCGACATTTCAACGTTCATCAGAGCACAATATGTTGCCTTTGGGATTGTTTCCTGCAGATCCATTCCATCCAACGTCGCCGGAGAAGGAGCCATCCAAGAGTTACCACCCAAGCCAAGGGACGCTACATCCAAACTGAACTTGCATCATCGTCCTGCCACAGCCATGGAAACTGCACAACGTATCCCTGGTTTGAGACGAATTTCAGACCTAAATGACAGGAATCGATGGCGTGAAGTGTGGATTCGACCAAGAAGGCCAGTTGTCGCCCTTGTTTTGAGAGACGTCCACCAGCGCAACTGTTTGCAGAGTCTGGGACTGGAAGCTTAGAAACTGGAGACGAGACTGGTTCAGTGATGAATCACCATTTCGTCTTCACCGGCTAGATGGAAGACAGTGTGTTTACCGTTGAATCTGAGAAATGAACGTTTTGCCCCTAATTGCAAAATATAATACTTTCGGTTGAGACTGTGTCATGGTGTTGGGTGCGAAAAAACCAGGAGACAAAGATCTGATATTGTGGAGGTTCAGGGTAATTTGACAGCAAATCGGTACATCAACGTCACATGTTTCCGATTATGGACGAACAGAAGAAGTTGTTCCAGCATGACATACAGCACTCCTCACAGTCTGCTACCTTGCTAATTTTAACGTCAATGTCTTGCCATGGCCTTCCCGATCGAACACCTATGGAATGAACTCAATAGACGTGTAGGTCAACGTCAAAACACGCCACAGACACATCCACATGTAGCCATCGCATTGCAGGAAGAGTGGTGAAGAATTCCGTAGGAGCGACTTCTTCGACTTATCCAGTCTGCTGCGAGACGGTGCCCAACAGTAATTGTTGCCAGTTGGTGGCCATACAAATTACTGACTTGTCCATCTTGTGGACTCATGTAAACAGAAACACAACAATAAAGGCTGCTGTGTTGATGGCGAACTCCTTGTCCATAAACGTGTGATTTTTCACCTGTTTAGCATTGAAATTACTTGAAATAATTGCTCCGAAACTAACGCAATACCGTTTCTAAATGGCTTATCCGTTTCTTCTTTTGAAGAGTGACATAATAAATGAGATGCACTTTCTATAAATTCATAACAAGTGACTGCAATATGCGCATGTTGTATTTGATATATGAAAATAGTCACACTGCCAATTTTTAATTACACGTGCAATAAATTTCAAACTGCTGTTCACATCATTTGCAAGTTCTATAGATGTGTTGTGTGTGTTACATATTAAAACACCCTGAACATATTCACACTAATTCATAACGCACATAATCATAACGAAACCCACTTTTTGCCACGACAGAACTCACGTCCCTGGGAAATGTTCTTTATGAAACATATTGAAGTTATCACAACGCTATATACAGAGAGGTACACCAATATGTTAAATATTCGTTAGACACTTCTGACGTCTTTGTCAGGGTCCGTTGAAAGTTGATGTTATTATACATCACGACCATATTGTTGGACTCTGAATTGGTATCTGACACATCAATGTTTCACTCCTTATTCTTTGCGTACACTGACATGAACATATTTTTAGATTCACAGATCTCACAAAAGACTCGAACACCACAGTCAGAGATTGAGGTGAGGTGAAATCGGGTTTAACGTCGCGCTGGAGAATATTTCGCTCATATGACGACGTGCATGCGTGTGTGTGTGAAGGTGCGGCTGCTTGTACTAGCCCAGACTGAAGCTGGTTTTATAGTGCTAGCCCACTGAGATACCAAGCTACAGTGGAGCATGAATGCTCCACTCAGACACATTATACTACTCCGAGCCGACCAGTTCTTGTTGTACCCATTAATGCTGCGCGCCAGGCAGGGACCAACAAGTACCATATTTTAACGTCTTTTGGTATGACGCGGTCGGGGATCAAACCMGCGACCTTCCGCTCTCCTGGCGGACGCTCTAACCACTACACCACGGAGGCGGTCGTCAGTGATTGAGATGTGTAGTGTACGTCATTGGTAGAGATGGAACAGGTAGAGGGCCTGGTGAAAAATGGTTTTGTCTGTTCAGACAAGTTGATGGAAACAGCGTGTTCACCGTCAAAGGGAGACGGAACGTCATTCAAGATGCCATGCCATATGGTCCAAGGGGCGTTATCGTGTAGGGAGGAATTTGTGGGCAGGAGAGAACAGAACTGGTTATCAGTAATAGAAGGACATGTATGATATGCTTCTTCCAATTCAACAATAGCCACTACATGGTGTCCTTTATCAGCATGACAAGGAGGGACCCCATGCAGGTATAATTGTGAAGGACTTCTTTGAAGCTAACAACGTCAGTGCTTTGTTGTCAGCTTCACACGCTACCCTAGATGTTATGGAAGTTGGATAGTGACCACATCCGCGACAAGAAGAATACCGACAACATCTCACATCATCAGACGACTGAACATTTGTGTGTCTGGTACCAGGGGGTGATCATGCATGCTATCAATGTGACATTTCTCTTGAAACTGAGCGATTTAGTTTCAGCAACCCTATTTCAATTCAGGCGACTGCCGTGACTATATTGCTGGCTGTATTGCAGTCAGTTTAAATGTTTCCTGGCTAATGTTTCTTTTCTCAAACATTTGATAACACAACTGTAACTCGGGACTTTCAGGAACTGATGTTCAACTGATGAGTTCTTTTTGCAGTAACCAGTCTTGAACACATCTTGATGACGACTGATAGAAGCTATCTGCTCTACAGCACTACTTCAACCGTGAAAATGTTGGATAGAACTGGTGATCGGCTTGCTGGCCTGACTGATACATTTGTGGTCTAATGACATATTTTCATTCTTTTAAGACTGCTGGAATATTGGACAAGAAACAATACAGTTACACCTCTTTGACCATCATCTACAGTTCATTTTGTTATGGTTAATAATTTGCCGTGACAAATGGTTTAAGGGTCCCCGTAATGAACCAGCAAAATAGCACAAAGACAAGTCAATAATATTCAGACGTTCAATACTATTTTGGACAAACAATGAGCAAGCTACAATGAATGACAATACAGATTTCTAGTACAGTGCAATTGAGACACAAATCTAAATATTGTAAGTACACATGGTCCCTGGCATGGTGATCTACCTTCAGTTGTTGGCGATCTATAGCCTATTTTTACATTGTGTTGTTCCCTATAGTTAGAATGTTTTAGATTTCATTACTAGTTTTACATGTATATCTGTGATATTCTAGTTGTTTTACTGTCCTTCGATGACAGGTTTTTACGTTATACATTTATTGATTTGCCTATTGATATCAACTGTTCTCGTCACGATATGGCTGCAGTATTGCCGATGTGACATTAACTTTCAACTCACTCACTCACTCTTAATATTGGGTCACATATTTAAGATATAAACTCACGTCTTGACATTAACAGCGAGAACAGATATACTGATTGAAGGTTGTTAACAATGACAGAAGGCAAGCACGGTCAGTCTTTAAATGTTGAGAAACTCGACGATGGCAGACAGATGTGTATAAATCCAGTCATGTGAAAAGTCCTGTGGTGCACTACTCTACAACCAGCCTTTATGTAGCTCTTACACAGTTCTCGAGTGTTCTAGCAGAGCTAGGATCCATCATTATTCTCTCAGAACGCCATGGAACCACGTGGAAAACACACGACGTGACAAGACCCGGAATTCAAAACCAAATAAACCCAGCCAAGGGAGGCAACTCTGAAGCGCTATCAAAAAGCCGTGCCGCTACAAATACTATTGCCATTGAACACATATAATGATGCGAGATGCGAGCCAAAACCCACACTCAAAACTTTAAACATTGTTACCCATAATAATTATAACTTAATCAATGTGACATTACAAATTAAAAACAAACAAACATACACACACACACACACTCTCATAACAATATTGAAGCAGCTGTGTTCTCTCACCAGGTTAACCATCAGCATCTTGTCAATGTCCATCTTCTCGTTGATAACGGCTGCATTATTGATCATGATGTCCACTTGTCCATAATGTGCCACGACGCAGTCGAAGGACTCTGAGAAACAAAGGCCATGTATTGAGAAGGGTTCATTATTGTTGTTTGTGAAGACAGTAAAACTGATCGAACACTACTGTTGCAGCGCACAGAACAAAACCTCTTCAAGACTCTTTAATGTCAAAGCAGAAACGTCATCTATGACATTAAATGTACACTTTGGGGATAATGTTAGAGACATGTGGTTTGGTGAAACATTCATAGAAATATTTCACTGTACATTAATCTTACTCTTTAGTTAGGCGACTTATGTGAAGAGGTAACATAAGTCGCTCCATACCTTTAAAACCCTTTTCGTCAGTTACATCGCACAGCGAGAAAGACACTTTGTCTCCTCCGAATTGACTCTGTAGTGAAGACTCTATCTCAGCACCTCTGTCAGCATGGATGTCAAAGAAACACACCTGTGTTAAACAAATGGTAGATCGAGAATATAACATGATGTTAAAGAATTAACATTTTGGTCTGAATAAGTCTGAACGGCGATCGGTGATGGTACTGATGGTGCTTTGTTTGTCACTTGTCTTTAAACGGACAACAAAAGGACTGTCATCAAGGTGTTCCAACTATAAATCTATTATTTTTATGATTATTCTGTTTTCTTATTCTTGCACAAGCAAGATAAGAGCCTTGCACACTTTACTTGAGAAACATTTGGTTTATATAAAGTACCTGTTTTTTATGAGTTTGAAAAGGGTTAAAGTATTTCGTATCACATCAAGGTTCAGATTTCAACAGTGGCTAGGAAATCAGAGATATTTATATTTTGATATTGCGCGTCAGAACTGAGTGAGTGAGTGAGAGGAATGTACAGACCTGCTTAGTGATGTACATGGTAAAAAAGGTACATGCCATTAACTGCCATTGCTATCTGTTTAAGAATCTTAAGCCGGTAAAAACGGTAGCGACCTTCGACAGCTACACTGGAAATATTAACTACCAGTTTTTTTTCTACCCTACTAATGAGTTAGTTACTCCTTTAATACTGTCTGTTTGTTGAGACATAAAACACACATATCGATGTTTGTGGGGAAAGGCCACTACACATAATGGCCTGTAAAAAAAAACCTGATACCACAATCTGAGAGTATTACAGGCCTTTTCATGAGCCCAAGACATCNNACTAACTGAAAATAGTGTCAAACAAAATCAGTACTGGGGAGGCTACGATTTGAAATTTTTCAGTTGCCTCCTCCTGAACTAACAGCGTTTTCTCGAAATATGACTTAAGGACACAAGCGAGGCTCTTGTCTATGTTTATAAAAACATCCCCTTGACATTTATTGAAATCAAATCATGACATAAAACTCCTATCATTACATTCATCGACACAGACGATGCAGTGATAATACCGACTCCCTTATCTGAAACTGCCGTGCAAAGGTATACGCTTGATGTTCGTATTTTGTCCGGGAGTGTATTATTGCAACAGCATAA
Source organism: Haliotis laevigata (assembly GCA_008038995.1). Taxonomy (NCBI): domain Eukaryota; kingdom Metazoa; phylum Mollusca; class Gastropoda; order Lepetellida; family Haliotidae; genus Haliotis; species Haliotis laevigata. The sequence continues at coordinate 89,480 of VKKT01002704.1, read as the reverse complement.
TATAAATTATCATCTACGTAGATTTAGGTGTATAATATACAATCCACTTATCTAAGAAGCATCGAATTGGTATTAATATTTTCTTGACAAATCGATATTAATTCGGGCTCTTCTTCTTTCGTTTGTTGTTTAACGCCACACTTAGCAATAATACAGCTATATATAGCAGTCTGTAATAATCGCGGATGGATCACCCAATCCAGTGATCAACATCATGAGCATCGATCTACGCAATTGGAAACCGATGAGATGTTTCAGCCAAACCTGTGAGCCTGACCACCCAATATCGTTTGTCACGTCTTACGACAAGCAATGGCGGATTTTCATGTCCGACTTTCAACCTTGATTCATCTTTTTGAGGTAACATTTCATTTAAAGGTGTGAAGGTTTGTTAAACGATTATATTAAAGTGGTATGTTTGTATTTAAACACTGATACATCGCAATAATCAAGATGGAAATTTTTGTTGGTGTTTCATCTTTGCTGAAAAAGATGATAACAACCCTGTCACGTATTCTGGGATTCATCCGGGTACTCGCGGAGGAACAACAGAAACAAAAGCATTAACCAGTCCCCGGAAATTGCTCCAGACCAGTGTCCCTTTAAGCCATAAGGCCATGTTACGCTGACATCACTGTTGTAACATAAGGCTGTTTAACTGGCCCAACAAGTGGAACGTTCACTTATGTTCAATAACGTCAACGCCTTATACAACACAAGTTCTATAACTTAATATTGTCTGTGTCATATCAGTAACACTCATTGGTCAAACAGCTCTTCCCTAAGGGAAATGCAAATACGATAATAAAACACTAACGACACCAGCTGAGGCGACGCCACAGAATGAGGCCA